>JAODKM010000016.1:11138054-11153100 GCA_026780845.1 Petrocephalus sullivani | reverse complement strand
CCTCCCCCGCCCCCCGCACAGTAAGCGTTTCATCTTGAGACAAAGAAAAATCATCACAGAGTCATCATGGAAGATTTCATTTTCATATCCTTTATACCAAGTGATGGTGAATTTCCCCAACGGGCATGTGACCAAACTGGATCTCATTATATGGAGGTTTATACAACCATTCCACGCCCCTGAAGAGTCAGAGCTGCTTCAAGTCCGGCGAAATGATGCTTGATTTACTACTTCCAGAAGTACTTTGGAATGCGTCTTTTCCCAAATCCCATCATGCGCTCCTTTGAGACATAGACACGCATATATTAAGCTGAGAGCGAAACTTGAGGTCCGAGCGCAGGATCGGGCCATTAATCCGCTTTTCTGGACGTTAAGAGCCTTGCTGAAGGGCCCAAAGAAAATGTGATTATTTGCATTCACAGTGTCCTGCAGGGGGCGGTGTTGTGTTGAACCTGCAACCTTCCGATGACACGCACATAGGCCTGACCTACTGAGCCACACACCACCCCTCCATGGCAACCAGCATGTCATCGATAGCGAGGACAATATATGTTAAACATACAGCAAAATTCCTGAAGGTCTCTCTCATTCTGTAACTTCATAAATAACGGTACCCTTAAGTGTGTACAGTGAGATGTAAAGACTAAAGAATATATGTAAACAAAATTACAAGGGAACATTTGAAAGACCTGCTCACCATCTTAACTTCCTTCTCTGGTACTCCACGAAGACGTGCATAAAACTCGAGGTGCTCCTGGCCAGTCAGAAGATCATCTATGGCGTCAAACTGTGGGCAGTAACCCATGTTCTGATGGACATCTGTCATCTGCGTACGGATGCTGTCGAAAGCCAATATTCCGGAGATTAGGCCAGGTTATCGTTGTATATTTGTGTTAGGGCTGGGCCACATCATATCGATTTCATATCGCGCAGTAATCACCAGAGCTTCAGATGACGGGCAAAACATCTGGCCAGACACCAGCTTTTCAGTACTAAACGGGTGTTTATGATCCCAATTTGTTAAGTAGATAATTAGTACGGCTAAAATATTAATGAGATGCGTTTTGTGACACAAAAAAGTAAGTAATCTGTATAAACTTGGCGTATGTTTATGTTTATTAAATTTGGTTAACGGCACGCCACATAATACTGTTTTGGCATACTATGGTTTGGTATGCTATGGTTTGGTATGCTTCAGTGCGATAAGTGCGATAAGCAAGGAGTAGCGGCGAAGAAAGGGACAGCTCAGCAGCTGTGACATCATTTAAAAGGAGATCTGGATGAACAAGGTAAAAGATATCGGTGTTTTGGCAGTACGTTTATGAAACGTAAGGATATGCCGAATTTATACTGATTACTGATTGAACTCTGGGCGTCATAAAATACCTCATTAATATCTTAGCCATACTACTAATCAACAATTTGTGGGTGTAAATAAATGTCCATATAATACCGAAAAGCTGGCGTCCAGCCAAATGTTTCGCCCACTATCTGAAACCCTGGTGATTACTGCGCATGCGCAATATAAAATCGCTATGACATCGCCCAGCCCTAATTTGTGTACAGCACACACAAGACCCCTGTGAAATAGAGTGTAGAGCGTGTATAGCAGAATCAAACACATTTATGTACAGTATATGGCTGCTGAAACCACACCAGTCCTGGCGCACATTTATGTAAATACACATAGGGGCGTATGCTTTGGGAACACACCTCACTTATAGCGGTAAACTGGAATGCAGCCAGATCCCGCAAGGCCTTTTGGAAAGGTGGAGGGTCCCTAACAGCTCTTCTGAGCACAGGAATTGGAGAATTGTACTTTCATTTTCACCTAAATTATTTTTGACAGAGCATTCTTGAATGCCACCCAAGACGTGGCTCGCATGGAACGTGTTACTATGACAACGTCTCGACCTGAAAAAAAAAAAGTTCTCGCAAAACGAATTCTACAGCCACCAGAGCCGCTGGCTGATCCGAAGGCACAGCAACGGCCACATGGAGAGGGGGAAAAAAATCTGTCACCATAAAGAAAGCGAGCAAGTCAACAGTAAGCTGCGGCAAATGCATTTCTGTTATGAGACTGGAATTTGGCTTTGTGAGAGTGGCAAAAGTGTACCGGACACATTAAACAGGGGAAACAAATCAAGCTGATGGAAAATTACAGGCATACATTAGATAAAAGAATTATAAAAATTAAGTTAAATTAAATCAGGCTCAATTATTTCCATCCATACATCCATCCATCCATCAGATCCAATTTCTATATTGACTTGCCCTATGCAGGGTTGCAGGGTCCAGAGCCAATCCCAGAAGCTACTAACCCAAAGGTGCAAAAATGTATCTTCTGAATAAGTTCTTTCAGGCACACTGGCCACAGTAAGAAGCGGCTTTATCACTAACCTTCCAGGCAGCACACGTTTTCATGCAGAAATCAGAGCAGCTAGACTGCCTCAGTACCAGGATCTCTCTGATGTCAAATTTGGCACAATCTGACCCGGTTTTACTATAACTGACGTTGAAGGCCTATCTCTCTCTGGACTTCATTAACCGCAATTACCGCATAAAAGGGAATTTGGCCTACATCATGATGAAGACAGGACTAGAAGGAAAATATGTCATTCCCCGGTTTTGTTATGGAAGCGTTGTTGTCAAGAGCAGGACATCAATATTGAGCAAAGCAAATTTTCTCAGTTTTGAGTGATCTTGACTGAACCCAAATCAGACAGACGCATGGACTTAACGCTCACTGTGAAAATGAAGGCTGATTGTCCATCATCCCACTGCCCAAACTCAGGCGATTGTGGCAACTGTTGACTTCATACTACATCAGTTAACATTAGCAGCAATGTGAAGGCCGTCAGATTTTCAGTCCTTTGTTGATCAGAGCCAGAGAATAGCTTCATAAAAAATTAACTATGGCAACAGCGGTATGCTTCCAAACACACTGGACCTTAGGGTGAAACTGGTCGAAGAGAACTGGAAAGAATTAGCCAGGGCAAATAATAATGTTGCCATGGAAACGCCTGCCCAAGAATAATGTAAACGAAAACAAGGTCTTTCAGCTAGGTGAAGATAAGTTGAATAAGCATGGGAGTAAACAGCATACTCAAAAACATCTTCTGTGGGTTTTGTATTAGTGTGAGGAGAACAGAGAGGACAAGAGTCTACATTTAGTGGCAGGAGCCAAGCTCCTTAACATATCTGGTTAACATATCTACCTGTAACCATTCAAGAAGGCATCTCCACTGGAGACAGCAATGTCCCCCGTCAGCATCTTGAATGTGGTCGTTTTTCCAGCTCCATTTATACCCAACAAGCCGAAGCACTGTAGATAAAGGGGAAATAACACAGGACTATTTACAATGCAGCTGATTATGCAGATACACAGGCGGAGAGACACAGATAAATAGGGGCGACTGTAGCATTCTGGCTGAGTTCCTCTGCGATTCACAACCACATCATCCAGTTTGCAGATGGATAGACAGTGATGCCTCTGATCAGCAAAAATGAGGAAAGTACATAAAGGCGAGAGTCATAGCGACCAGCAGTGTGTAGTGCGGATGACAACCAGGCCCGGAATGTGGAGAAGGTCAAGGAGATCCTAACAGACTTCAGGGAGTCTTGTATGGTAGACTCTGCTTACCAATGGCTACAATGTGGAAGTGATGATATGTGTACCTCAAGTTCCTTGGAGTGCACATATCAGATTACCTGACCTGGATCAGCAACACCATCTCCCAGACCAAGACACAGCAATGCCTACACTTCCACTGAGAAGAGCAACCCCCCCCCCACACACACATCTTTCTACAGAGGAACCATAGAGAGCTTCCTAAGCTGTGTGTTACTGTCTGATACAGGAACTACAAAGCCTCGGAGTCCCTCCAATGATTAGTGAGGACAGTAAAAAACCATAGGATCATATCTACCTACCCTTATGGACATTTCCAACAGCAGCTGCAGCCCTCTCCCTCACATTTGATCCCTCACACCCGTCATATAGCCTGGTCTTGCTTTTCCATCTGGAAAAAGGCTCCAGAGAACTTGGCACCCCACCAACGGGCTCTCCAATCATTTTCCCCCCCAGTCTGTGTCCAAAATCGCGTACTTATGCAGCACCTATTGAATTTCTTCAAAAGCTTATTACTCGGCTGTTAATGTAGTTGGTGCTGCATGTATGCATGGGAACAGTATGGCGTATTGCAGGTGCCCTCCTGCATATGACCATGTCTGTATGTTATCCAATGATGTAGCTTGATCCCCGTGAAAGGTAAAAACGCACATAAATTGTAACACTTCACTCTACTGTAAGTCACTTTGGAAATAAGTATCAAATTTAATATACAGTAAATAATAACTATCAACCATAAATACATATTCTCGCCAACTTATGTAAGTGGGCGCTGTTGGTACAGAGGAGACACTACCTGTGCCATTTCTGAGCAAGCGATGTTCATGCTGGTTGCAGCCCCGGTGGGCTAATGGCATAGCGTAACGTCCATCAGCTGGTACTTTGCCTACTGCCTCATCCATACTGAGGATTCAGACATACTGTTCACATACTACATACTATATTTGGGCTGCTACGCAGCATACGAGTATGTGATTTCGGGTGCTCCCACCTACCATATAAATGCTGGTGAAAGGCACAATTGCACTACAATGTTTCTGTTATCTGCACAGTCTATTGCCAACAACAATTCTCTCGCACAACTGTTTACTTGTTTTGTTTGCGGTATGTCATTGTTGTGTAATGTTTTTATTTTATTTCTTTTATTTACCTCTCCAAGTATTTATTGCTGAAATGCATCTTGCCCTTTAATCACAATTTGTGTGTGTGTGAATGTATGAAATGACAATACCAACCCAGTTAAATGAGCAGTACATGCTGTAGTACCCTTGAGTACATGAATCACTTTAGTAAAAGTAAATTTGCACAAAAGGGTGAAATGTTGAGGAGATTCTGCTGATCTTTAAGCTTTCGTTGATAATACCAGCACTGGCACTTTTAACCAGCATAAAAACTAATTTTCACGTTACCTTACCAGGTCTAGTTGTAACTGTGATTTCTTCATTTTAAGACAAAGAAGGTTCCACACATCACATGACATAGGGGTTTTTTGTTAAGTTTTGGAGGCTATGTTTGTCCAGCTGAACTTCAGCAATTGGATGAGGAAGGAGGTCTTATATAGTAGCTGGAACCACTGAGACTGATTGACATATCAGGTTTATAATAAGGTTAGGTGACGCCCGGAAGAGGTTAATACTCCATCGATGTACATGCCCTATTTCACACCAAACATGCAAAAACCTCTTAGGACTCCTGGAACATAAACAGTTAGAGATTTTCCATTATAAAACATATTTCAGATTAAATAAAAACAATACCCCACTGATTCCAAGGGGATTTGAGCGTACGTGATACTGAGTAGCCCTTTGTTGCTTCCGCAGAACTTAAGAAGCAGCTCAGTATTCAGCAGGACCGGGAAGATGCTCGTGTCAGCTACCACAAAGTGCTCTTTGTTCTGGCCCCACATCTTTCAGAGTAAACTGCCGCACGCTATATGCATTTTTCAATGCTGTATTAAGAGCATGCCACTGCACCAGCCTAGCTGACATTTAAAGGTGTATCGCAGTGTCTCCCAATCCAGTCCTTGGAAAACCTGACAGTCCATGTTTTTGCTCCCTCCCAGGGAGCAAAAATGTGGACTGTCTGAGAGGGAGCAAAAAAGTGGACTGTTTGGGGGGCCCCGATGTCTGGTTTATGAAACACTAGCGTATCGCAAAAATCATCATTGAACATTACATAAAACAAAAGCGGTGCAGTACATGACACATTACAATGGTGTAAGAACAAACAGGGAGACTTATATATGATTATATTGCTATTATGTTTTGTTTTGCAAGCTTTTATGGAGGGTGGCCGCCGAAAATGCTCCATGCCGTATGTTAATGGGTTCTTGAGTAATGTAAAAGTGCTCAGAGTTAATTGACATGCCAATGCACGCCACGTTCGTCTACCCTGATCTCTAATGGACACTGAGGTGAAAAGCCAAAGCAGCACAATGGTAATTAGTCCGAGACTGACAACATAATTTAAATGACATTGGTGGTATTTATTTAATTTCAAACGCCATATTTAAAATGTATTTGACCTAGGGAATAATGGTAACAGTCACCAAAAATATAAAAATAAGTATGAAAAATGTGTCGTTATGTAACCAAGCTGCATATTCATCCTGGTTCATACGGTGCGATAATCGGATAAATTGTATCAATTTGATTTCAAAGAATATTAGGAAACCGGTGTAGAACATGTGGAGGCAGATGTGCGAGGCTGGGTGCTTTTACATGGAATTAAATATCGTGTGACAGCACACACACACACACAGCCACTGAATATTTAATTCGTTTCCATTCATCGATCTATTTTCGTTTGTTTACGTAGCGAGATTTAGATCACAGCAGCTCTCGCTCGACGGCAATAAGCATCCCACTAAATAATGTATGACAGACGCCGAAGAGCCGCGGCTCTGCTGCACATTATCCCACTGACATTTATATGAATGTGGCATAAACAGGAAAATGAAGATGCAAAGATAGGTCCCATATTCATGTCAACAATGGGGGGTCATGTTTAAGGCACAACTGATAAAAATGCCAGAAATATTTCCTTCCTGCAGTTTCATCTCACTTGATGTTTCCTCTTTATTTTTTTTATTATTACTTTCCAAACGTGTGTCAGTCATAAAAATTACTTCTGCATCATCCAAGCATCCAGCATTATGACTAGATGTTACTCTGTCGCACATTTTATGAGTTACTCCTCTTCTGTAGAGGAATTGTGAGTGGATGTTCCTGTGCAGTTGAGTTATGAGCAGATAACGGGGTATCGATGTGCTATGACATCCTTCCTATGCCTTGTCGAGGAGGAGCTCACTCACCTCTGCAGCAGGTACCCCCACGCATATCCCGTCCACAGCTGGCCTCTTCTTCCCCCGGTAGATCTGTAGGAATCAGAGGTCAGTGAGCCCGAGAGCTTGAAGGTGACTCCATCAAATACGTCATTTCACCAGCCTGGCCTTCTGGCTACAGGATGCATGCGGAGATGGACACATGTAACCAAGGAGAAAGAGCGCTGATTCCTTCAGGTATAGTGGGCCGTTCCTCTCCGGGCGACCTTCACCATTCATCATTGCCCAGATGCCCACAGTTAGACCAGAATAATGTATTCAAATATCAGAGCTGCTCACAGAAGGGGACAGTTCAGGTCCAGAAAGTATAAATCCAGACCAAGATTTTGCTTCAACCGACCTGTTGAATACTCTGTGACTATGACTCTTCATACTTTACTGGTGGGTTGAAACAATACTGGATTTTTACTTTCTGGACCTGAACCATCCACTTCTGGCTACCGAGTCCTATTCATTTTTACTTTTCCTCATAAACCCATAAATCAGGGCTATTTAAATTACAATTCTCAAGAGCCGAGCCCTGCTGATTTTCCAGCCTCCCTTTACCTGTGAGCCAGGTGTGAAGCCTCCAGCCAATCAGATCAGTAATTATTAAACAACTACCTGGAAGAACTGAAAACATGGCCTGGATTTGATTTAAATAAAGGCTCTACTTGCCTGGCCATTCAAGCAAGCCGCCAAATTTTATTGATTTGATTACGAAACTGGACACGCCTGATACAAGAAATTATTAGAAAAAAAGATAGAAATGAATGCTTCGCAAAGGTATGTATCAAATATTCATTTTAAAAGCTCCCATACTTTGTCAGACATGGACTGAATGTTGACTCATTTGAAGAATAAATGTTGAAATAGTGTAAAGGTTAATGTGTAAGTTCTCTTTATCTAGACGCAATAGATCTGAATTTCTTGCACTGAAAAATTCAAGAAAATACAGCCTTCTTTATTGTCTTGTCCGTTCGAAGGTGTGATGTGGAGTCCTTGAAGGACACACGGTCTTACAGAAATCCAGCACTATTTCCCTAAACTACATTTTTCAACAATTTGCTGAGCATTTTCTTTGCAGAAGATAATTCCATGAAATCACCCGATACCTTGCTCAGGAAGAAGAAAAAAGAAAAACATGACACAGCCCGGTGATCAGCGCTGTGTATGCGTTTGTCAATGGTGTGGTGAAAGATGTCCGGTCGGAGCGCAATACCACTGCCGACCAGCTGCCGGCTCATTCTCCCCGGGCCTCAGGACGTGTGTAGTGAGGTGTCACAGCAGCCGACAGAGCAGCCTTGCTATGTATGGAGCAGTAAGAAGCTGATTGATTGTGTGAAGCATGGTCACATGATTTCAGACGTTTTTCCCCTGGCCCTTGCTGGTTTTTACTAAGAGGCAGCAGTATATGATTACTGTATATAAGCAGCACATGATCTAAGGCCTACTTCCTTCCCACTGTATAACCATTAATGTTCTTAGCTATAGTCAACGTATAACATTTTACAAAAGAATTGTTATAGGAAGTTTGAAAAACTTGCAAAAGCAAGTGGGCATGCATTCTAACCTTTAAAAGTCCATGCTTTGGGAGGACGACTACTTGTATGACAGGTTAAAACATTTTTGTCACTAAAGCTGCTGGTTACATGTGTTGATTAAACAACCCTAGCTGGCAGGACAAAGTGGAGATGGGGGGGAGACATTTCTCACGTGTGATGACTGCCACAGCCAGCCAGTGGCTCCTGGTATGGCTGTTTCCCACTGATACTTTGCTGCTTTAATCTTTTTTACCCCCCAGTCCAGGAGGACAGTTTTTGAAATTTATTCACTTCCTTCACCGGATCTTTTCTGCCGTCATTTTGTGTGTGTTTGTTTCAGAAAGGCCATTTATTATTACAGTGCAGGGAACGTGTTAGGCAGGGCTGCTAGGATAGAAGGCTGCATGTAGCTAAATGCATTTTCATGTTTCTATATTAAAATTTAATTGCGCTATGAATATTTTATATGTTAGCTATGTTAGATATATCTGTGTTATTGAAAATTCATATTATTGAAGGAGGGGGGAGCAAATTCAAAAAACACACAGCTGTTATAGAAATGTGAAATTTGCCAGCTTATTTTTTTTTAGAAAATATGCATGTTTTATGTCTTGTAAACATTGATAGTTTAATTAAATCTATAAATGAAGGGTCAATGCATAATGAGTTACAAATATTTCAGTTGTTGTAGTACTGTGCGTTAGAGGTTTGCATGCTAGTGGTATCAAGCGCACTGAACTCCAACTGTGCGACCACAGCACACTCAGAACACGTCTCTTTGTGTTATTGGTTTTATTTAATGCAATAGGGACATCTTGTTCCCAGTTGGTTCTAATGTTCATAATCACGTTTTGGGAGTATCTACATACATTTGTTCACATTTTTTAAAATGAATTTTTTATTTGTCCAAAGCGATGTACATGCAACGTTAATAGCATCTGACCAACACGCATCCCTTCGAGGAGTCGACTAGGCAGAAGTGCAGGTCGGCTGCGTTTCCAGTGAAGACCCGGGTGCGAGTATATGCAGTATTGGGGCAGGAGCTACACAGCTACTTCTAACAAAGCAAGAACCCAATAAGTCTACTACTCAGTGACCAGAAAGTGCAACATTAAGTACATTCATATAACATAGTAGGCTAGTAGAGGTATTCCTGGAGTGGATAACCTAGTCTCTATTGGGTCACATCTTTCAAGAATGGATCCCCATGAGAAGCTCCCTGTCCTTCTGCTCCCAGGAGACAGGTTTGCATGACACTCCCCGATTCCTCACATCCCTGCTGCGGAATGCTCCGCTAAAAGGCACCAGGATTGCCACTTCTCCTAAGCTGTCACGGCGCCCCTCTCTTCCCACCGAGCTCGGTCGTAACGCTGGATCGCAGCTGTGCCCTGGAGATAGCATGCGTATATTTACATGATAAAACGACTGCAGGAAGACCGTCAACGCAAGCTTGTCACACATGGGACGCGCGCCCTGTGCACCGGCTCTTTCCGTGTTCATTTCTTGTGTCTGTTGGGGGTGTACAAGCAGGGGGGGTTTCACAATGAGCGAGGGAGGAACTGGGGAGACTCTACATTCTGCGCTCCCATCTTCCCCGTGTTTAATGTCTGACCGCTTTCATCCGCAGTCTGGGCGAACTCATTCTGGACGTCGCGCCCGAGCCTGAATTTCAGGACGAGCCTTTCCGGGAAACGGCAGACGCGCTTCACATCGCGACGCAGCAAAAACAAAACGATTCCACTTAGACAAACAAATGGGCCAAAAACCTGGGACATGCCGTTCCCGAAATAGCTCCCAAACTGGGAAAAGGATCAGCAACTTAGAGACAAGAAGCATCGAGAAAAAAAAAGAAACTCCATGATCTTAAATCAGGATTAACTTCTTTCCCATTTTCCAACTTGAAGTCAGACAATTATTCTATATCAAATCAATTATCTTGATTTAAAATTATTCATGCAATTTCTGAAATACTTCAGATGTTTAAAAATATCCATATCCTTCGGAAGCCGTACAAATGAGGTTACTTTATAGCGGCGGGCAACCAATTCCCCCCCCCCCCCCCAAAAAATTACTTTCTTTTCATTACAAAAAAAGATTACCATCACATATCTGCCCTGTTTTAGGATGACAGCCTCAAATTAAAACAGATATTGGGTTTCTGTGGCCGCATGTCAATTCCCCGGAATGGAAGGGCGTACCAGAAGAGAGCAGGGGGCTTACCTTCCGCCCCAAACTTTATTTATAAAAATGAACAGGCATTTCTGCATTGTCAGCATCTCTAGCGGTGCGGTTACGTCCCCCAGTCTGTTTTACTCTATTGTTTTCTCATATTCTCCACTTTCATGTTTTATTACTTAGTTACATTTTTGGGCCAAATATTTTTGGTAAAGCTTTGTAACTGTGTAATGGAGGGCATATACATAAATAAACTGGACTGAATATACATGGAGATGTGAAATTAAACATGGAAATAACGGAAAATAAGGAATAAAGGTATGTCTGCCCTCGTCTGCAATTAATGAAGGATTCACGAGCCCCCCAGTTATGCGGCCTCTGTTGACTCCTCAGCCCTTCCTCCCAATAAGTGTCGGAGTAAGCAAAGTATTTGCAGACACAAATGAAGGCTGGCGGGGGGGGTGACAGAGCCATCACTGCGAGACCGTCACTGAAGCCTTCCTGATAGGTGGCCCATTCTCAAGGGTTACTGCTCCTTCTTCCTGGCTGGGAACTTTCCTAGGTTGGCCTGGTCCTTTTAAGGGGGACTTTAGGGGTCTTCTAAAGGCCCCAGAGAATTAACCTTATGAGGTCAGGTATTAAGAGGCTGTGGTTCTTAGCTAAAAAGATCTTTATAAGTCTGGTCCAGCTTCTTGTTCAGATTAACTGTACAGGACATCATGAAGAGTTGACAGAGTTTTGTGGCGACTTTACATTGGTTTGCGACAGTGTGTCCAGAGGGACGCTTTTACGGATAGCATTTTTTGGAAGGGCAGGTTCAGGCAGGCCGAAGAGCAGTTGGGGGTTGGGGTCCTTGCTAAAGAGCCTAGCCCAGGGATCAGAACCAGCGTCCAAAACCACTAGCCACACCCCACCCCCTCTGTGATAGGTGTGAGCCAATTGGGAAAGTGGCACCACTAAGACGGAGGACTGGCTCTATCCAGTGATACTGGGGTAAATACCACGAAGGACAAGGAATGCTCAAAACACAATCAAGCCATCCGTTATTCAAAACAAGCATTTCTTTCATAGACACTATTCTCCAGGAGTACAACTTGATTGCTGCTATTGAAGAGAGGAGGGAATTCGTCATGGTTACTCATATTATTATATTTGCATTTGGGGCTTTTTGATCCCCTCTGGGAAAAATTATCGTAAATCGCCGCAAAGCCTTTTGTCACAGCGTGCACATAAAAATGCTCTACATTAAATAAGAGTGGAAAGATTTATTGAACACAGTTATCAGCTCTACACAATAACTATATTTACTCAAAACAAAATCAGTTGAACCCTGATATTTATTTGGTAGCCAACACGGCACAACACGAGGCTGATGTTTGTAATCTAACCAAAAAGTACTTTGAGAAACTATTCCGCCAGCTATTTTCATGATTGCGCTACGCGATAGAGGGTGGCCATTACCTTTGTTAGGTCGCAGACTCTCAGCAGGTCAGTCTGGGCTCCGCCCTGGTGCACACGGAGCCGCTCAGCTGTCACGTCCATGTCCTCTTGCTCTGCCCTCTGTTGCCCCGCCTCCACCACCCTGACAGACAAAAGAACGGACCAATTGTGCGAAGGTATGAAAACAATGAAAGCCAATGTTTGGAGTCTCAGGAATACAGTTCTGTCTGTTTTTATTTCTTATTATCATACTTCTATTAAAATGTATTTTGTTTTTTTTTCATCGCTCAGATAAGCATTGGACAAGCATTGAACAACAACAAATAAAGTGATAAATGTAACTTTTTGTAATTTCCCTTAAAGCAGTCATTATACTGCATTACACATACCTTCATAATGCATTGCAATACATTCATAAAGCATTATTAACATGGCTATAACTATTAATGAAAAGGCATGACACATTATAGTTTCATTATGATGCATTATGCGATGCATTATGAATATTATATAACTATACACTATATGCATTATGAATGTCCTATAACGGTACATTATAGATACCTTCATAATGTAGCACCAAGCAGCCTTAATATGTATACTGACCCTTGTAATGCTTTATGAAGGTATTTATAGTGCATTATAGATAAGACCTTTATATAGCATTTATAATGCATGAGAAACATGGCTTTAATGCGTTTATGCCTTTTTATAAATATTTTTTTAATGCTTATATGAATTTATAATGCTTTATGAATGTTTCAATGAGTGAGGACAGTTATTAGGCTTTATGAATGTGGCTTCATTACTGTCTTGGTACCTCAGGTACCGTTTTGGCATTGACTGAGATCGTTTTTATAAAAATTATTTTCCTGCATGTTCTCTGTACCTGGATGCAAAGGTCTGACTAATCCCAGAAACCACAAGCTAATTCAATTACGCATGCATGATCAAAACTATGTACTGAACAGTTAATTAACGATCATCGAGGATCATCGTCAGTAGTTTCATACAGCAACCAAGCTCTGTAGTTTAGTAGGGTGCGTGCCCTTGAAATGACTTTGAGCTCCTTACCTGGGCTTGAAGAAGAACTTGTACTGGATGAGGAGGGTCAGAGAGAACATCAGGAGGCCCTGGATGGCCATAGCACACAGGTTCTTACCCACCATGGCCCAGCTGAGAGGATTCTGGAAGCGATCCTCTCCTGGAGTTGGACAGAGAGTGCATTATCTGTCTACTCAGCATAAAACCAGGCTTCCTCCATGACCTTCCTACTGCCTCCACCCAGAATACTGACAGCAGAGCAATAACCAAAACATTCACTGCATAAA
Source organism: Petrocephalus sullivani (assembly GCA_026780845.1). Classification (NCBI taxonomy): domain Eukaryota; kingdom Metazoa; phylum Chordata; class Actinopteri; order Osteoglossiformes; family Mormyridae; genus Petrocephalus; species Petrocephalus sullivani. The sequence continues at coordinate 11,139,657 of JAODKM010000016.1, read as the reverse complement.
AGACAATCGATATTTAAATCAAACTCTCAAAGGCACTTTGTGATGCTTTAATGAATTTCCATTCCATAATGTTAGTCTTCAAATGTAATTTGTCTCAGCAGTAAAATACAAAATAAATAAATAAATAAATACAGATGCAATATGTATTCTCTGGCCAATTATTTATGTATGTTTTCTTTGTTGTCTGCGCCATTGGTGTTAGATTTGTTTCTGATGACAATGATGGTATATCACCCAGAAAAGCGAGCCTTATGAAAGACACTGTAACTGGGGAAAATGAAAGAATTTTTCCCTATGCTTAGATAAGCCGAAACCACTTTCAGTCTCATTCTGTGCTAAATAGGCCCTTTCTAGACAAGCCTTTTACGTGGTGATTGCTTTCCTCTTGTGCTTCATGCTGCAAATGATTCCTCAAACGGCAATTCTGTGCTATACCTCCACAATGGAAACACATTTGCTCCCCTGTCATGTTCTGTCCTGTACATCACCCTTCTAGTGAATGTCAGCTATGTCAAGTATTCTACAGTAGCAGGTTACAAAGGCTTCAATAACAAAAGTCTAACCTATAATTGCACAATAAGCACGGCTCCAATTGCAGAATATAATATCTTCAGCATCTTTTTTTTCCATCTCATGAATGTTACCTATCTCTGGCTTTTGCACTCACACAGACTCGGAGCTAAAGAGCCCAGGATTTACAGGACACTCACCGAAGTTGATAAATAGTGTGGCCATTGCCTGGTTCTTGGCCATATCGATGAGCCCCCTCCCAAGGCAGAAGTGCGGGAAGATCAAAAGAACCTGCTTCACGATGTCATTGATGCGGGAAATGTTCTGTTGAGGAGAAATGGGGAGGTGTCTTAACATGTATATGTGAGTCATAACACGGTGAAACACCCAGGGACACACTGGGTTATAGGATTTGCCTTGGGGGGGGGGAATGAGCTCTGGGAAGCTGGAAGAAGAAAGATACTGGAAAAAAAACTTGGCGAAGCTGACAGAACTTGGGGGAAAGGATATGGGAGAAAAAGAGAGACGCAGACGAAGCAGGGGGAAAAGAAGCTGGAGAATATCCTATGCTTCGTAAAGCTGGGGAATGCAGAGTGGTTGTGTAGCTGACACACTCAGAGGTAAGCTGGGCTGATCTACAGCTTACAGAGGGAAGCTGGGGTGATCTGCAGCGCACAGAGGGAAGCTGGGCTGATCTGCAGTGCTCAGAGCGAAGCTGAGGTCATCTGGAGCATGCAGAGGGAAGCTGGGCTGATCTACAGCTCATAGAGGGAAGCTGGGCTAATCCGCAGTGCACAGAGAGAAACTGGGCTGATTTGCAGTTCATAGAGGGAAGATGGCCTGATCTGCAGCGCACAGAGAGAAACTGGGCTGATTTTCAGTGCATAGAGGGAAGCTGGGCTGATCTGCAGCGCACAGAGAGAAACTGGGCTGATTTGCAGTGCATAGAGGGAAGATGGGCTGATCTGCAGCGCACAGAGAGAAACTGGGGTGATTTGCAGTGCATAGAGGGAAGATGGGCTGATCTGCAGCGCACAGAGAGAAACTGGGCTGATTTGCAGTGCATAGAGGGAAGATGGGCTGATCTGCAGCG
>JAODKM010000016.1:11114495-11126330 GCA_026780845.1 Petrocephalus sullivani | reverse complement strand
CTTGTATACTTAAATGTTCTGATTTTTTTGTATGAATTCAATATTTGGCTTGATGGCAACATCTGGTGGAAATTTTGTATCAATAGCCCACTTGAAAATCCCCTTACTGATAAAAATGCTGATGTGTCAAATACTTATTTCCCCCGCTGTATATGTCTCTCTCAGCTTCAGCATATTAGCTCCATGAGGGAGACCACATATTAGGAAGGAAGCAGACTCTCCTAGGAGACACAGAGCTGGGGTAGCAAGAGCCTGAGATAACGGATCGGGCCTCCTCTCCTGTGGGGTCTCTCACCACCCCCTGCTGCTCGTCACCCCAGGCTGGGGGGCTCTACATTAATCCAGAGATCATGAGTAATAAATTGCGATGAACCTGCAGGCTCAAACGAGGAGGGGGGGGGGGTGTCTGGCAGCATTAATTATCCACAAGTCCTCTGCCGCGTCTCTGAGTCATCGCTGTCAATCTCTCTGGAACACGGGAGGAACACGTCTCCTAAAGCGGGAAATGAGCCGCCCCGACACGGCGTGCTCCGTGTCGTGCCAAAGGAGGCATCCTGATGGCACCGAGACTCAGGACCGGCCCCCGGTGCCAATCCGGGGGTGTCACAGGAAGCCACACGGAGAGCCAGGCGGTGCCGAGCAGATCAGCACGTCTCACACAAACACACACACTCGCACGAGAGCACCTACACCTAAAGTGCATGTGCAACACATGTAAAACCCTGCCAGTTCCGTACAATTTAAACGTCTTGTTGGTCATAAATTAAGAGCAATTTAGCTTTTCTGAGGAATCTTAAGAGAACCGCAAATCAAAATATTGGAAAAAGCCTAAAGAACTAAAAGATATTTTTAAACAAATCAATAAAAACACAAATAATATAAATATTTAATAAATGCTAATTAAAATAAATCTCACATTTTTCATCCCATTCTCCCTTCACCCCCCTGATAGTAAGGCTCTTTTATCCATCTCCACTCCTCTCCCTCTCCCCTTTCTTCTGCTCCCTGTATACCCCAAACCACTTTCCCTCTCCCTGTCTCTCTCCTCTCATTCCCACTCTCCATGCCCACTTACATAGCAACAAAGGAGAGCTGCTCCTTGGTCAAGTTGAGGGGGTGGTTGAAGACTGCAATCCCATAGTCCCTGGGGTTCTGCCACTTCAGATCCAGGTTGCCCCGCAGGATGCCATTGTTGACCACGTTGATGAAAGAAACCATGGAATGCCAGGCCTGGTTGTAGAACCACACCTGAAAAACAGGAACGGTACATGCCGGCAATCTTGATTCGCGAACAGGGTCTCAGAAGGCTGGTAAATCAAAAGCTCCCTCCTAGGACAGGAACCCTTACAGCCTTAAAAATGGAGCAAACTGTTCCCAGTGTATTTAAAAAGCAGATCAAGCCCCTTACAGTTCCCTTATGATTAAGGTATGGAACCTTTCCAAGTGTCCAGGCTTCCGGATGTTCCTAGAACATTATCCCACTTCTACAACTACTACTGCAACTGTAAATGGATGTTCAGGTGATAATATTAACGTGCTAACATTGACAGGGCCTTTGTTACAAAGTAAAAGACGGAAATAACGTTCTGTTAACGTTGCGATAAGAACATTCTCTGCCAACTTTGAGAAGTTGGCTAAAGTTCTGGGAATGTTCCCCGTTACTACAGTATGAAATCTTATATGTGGTGCAGGAGAACCCCCTCAGAAAATGACCGTCATAACGCCCCCTTCAACCCAGTCACAGAAGCAGAGACGCCCATGTGACATGGCTGGGAGTCTACATGCTCTAATGACAAGTGCAGTATAGTGTTTGTGGGCTTTCTCCACACTAATATCCACATCTTGCATTGTGTAAGCTTGGAGAAGAAAAAAAAAACAATTTCAGCACACTAACAGAGGAAAGCACTGTTTGAAGCATGTGTTAATAAGCATTAGATAATGAGGAATGTGGCATGCCTGAACGGCAGGATGAGAGGTGCTAGAATTGTGCGTAATATCACTGCCAAAGCAAGTCCTTGGCTGGAACACTTTAAGGCCACTGAAATGCATGTTTGCCCCTGTGCGGGCCTGGTTTTCCTTGATACCTTGACATTATCCTTTGTCCCAAGCTGTTTCAAGAAGGTTCTTGCCTTCTGAAGAATGTGATCAATTTCATTTCCCTAGGAAGAGATGAAAAGCAACAAATTTTTAATTGGTCACACTTGGAAAAACACGTCTCTTTCCTGAAATACAAAACGCGCAGAAATGAGAGGTTAATCTCTGAGCTGTCACTGCATAGCGTGACACTGTGTACATAGAATAGTGTGCTGGTTCTGGGTACGAGCTCAGGAGAAAAACAGAATGAATACAAAAAAGGGGAAAAAAAATAATTCAGCAGAGGCCTGTTTGGCTAAGACTCTGAACACATGACGCTGTCGCCATCCAAATGAACTTAGCTTTGCACAAAATGCGATAAACCCCCCGCGAGGCCAATTAATCTTTTTTGTTGTATACTAGTTATCTGTCAAATTACTGAGAAAACCAGCCATTACACTAGAACCAGGGAAAGTCCCAAACATACATTTACACCCAAGGCCATGATAGAGAAGTGATTGATAGTCATTTATGAATATTATTTGTGGAGGTGACTGTTAAGGCACAATAAATCATGGACTGTAGGGTAATGGGTACCCAGCTGTGTGGAAAGGGCCACGGGGCAGGGGCCTGTAACCGGCATAACCTTAAGGAACAAGCAACAGGAAGACGCCGGTTTAGTCTGCAGTATATTATACCACCTTCCACCATATTTCAAGCATTTGATTTACGATTTGCAGTGTGAATGGAAAGACACTTAAACATCTATAGATTTTAGCATACAAACAGTGCTATTGCATCAGGACAACAAGGAGTCGGTTTGAGTTATTGTGGTTAGCGGTGCACTTCCCAGGCCTGTACATGTGGACAGTTAAAGAGCATAAATGCCTGCCACCTTCTTGAAATGCACCATGCGTGACTTTAGTTCCCTGTGTCAGGTAAAAGCAAACAGTCTAGTACCATCATAGTCCACCTAAGGTTAATAATAAGCTCTTTCTATGCATCATGTGCTTTAGACACAAAAGGCCTGGTGAGGCTGCCATCTCTGTACCGGAATTACCTGTTACCGCACATTTATGTAAACGTTCGACATGCTTTTAGGGGAAGAAAAAAAATATAGAGGGCATTTACAGAATCTAATCCATTCCCTGAAGTATTCTCCCTCCTCAAGGACAAGGCCAAATGACCTGGGAACAAGGAAGAGGGAGAGATGCAGTGCCACCGAAAATCGATAAGCACCTGGAACCTGCTGGCTGTCGACAGAACACTTTAAGCGAGGGTTATTTTGTACAAAAAAACATGCTTTTTTTTCCCTGTGTAATCTTTAATGTTAGGCTGAGTGACTTCAGACAACTTAAACTGTCTACAATGGCTTCTCAGTTTTTTCCTAAAGGCCCCAAAGGGGTCTTGCAATGTTCGGGAAAAGTGCACTTTCTTCCCTAATTTATTTTTACCATGTATAAATCGGATCGTTGGAAGGCATTCTCTTGTGTAGGGGGAGTCTGTATAAGTAGAGGGTCAACTTGATACATTAAACTGTAAACTGTGTTAGGCACCACTGGAATAAAAACTAAATTTTAGTACAGCCAAAAATAAGACTGAAAATGATTTATAATAAAAACAGGCTCAATTCATATTGACATAACGCAAGACACATTATTTTGACAAGTGAAGATTTGACACACAGACCAAAGAGCCTCCAAAAAACATCGATTGGATTCTGAACCGTGGCGGGCGGGCGGAGACAGCGCTAGCTCGACGGCTTTGGATCTTCCCATTGGTGCAGGTATTTCAACGGCACTCCATTCATGACATAACGATAAAGATAATGTATATTGATAATGTATATCGTGGCCACCTGTTAAATAGTTGATAAAATGTAACTACAATTTAACTAAAATGAGGGAATGATTAGTACACCATGCCTGCAATCGAATACATCACGGGAAACAACTTAACAAAACGTGGCCAAAAGTTAACTAAAATGCGAGGACGAATTAATAAAATGCGGCCACAAGTTAACTACAATGAGGGAATGAATGAATAAAGCTTAGCCATGGTACCGTACATGCAATTTTTATCGTTATGTCATGAGCAGGGTGCTGCACATTTCTCTGTCCTGCTCATTCTTACACGTTCAAATATGGCTCTGAAGGGGATGAGAAAAAGCATCTAATCAGCAGTTAAATACATGCCCCTCCTCCAAGATCCATTGCAAATGATCTCTTCTGAGGATATCCCAGAAAAGATGGGTCTCTTTGAAAACACCCAATAATGAGCAAGCTGAAGAGAAACACTAAAACTCTTAGTTTTTAGTACTACATCAGTGGTGACTAAAGTACATCTGAGCACAACTTTTGAGACAATGTGTCCATGGTGCATGTGGGGTGGAGTTATTTATGTACCCTGTTGCCAGAAGCCCACATCTCAGATGCATTAAAGTATATAGATAGCATGACTGTCCTGCAGTGATTCTTATGTAAACCCAACAGAAGCACATGGCAGCACCATAAAAGCAGTCAGGAGCAGTTTTGCTTTTCTGGAGAATGACACCCCATAAACCCCCAGATCCTTACCTGAGACTGGAGATTAAAAATACTGGCCAACTGTCCGAGGGCGGAGCCGATCTCTGTCTCATTCATCTGGACCTGCGAGTTGACACCACCGACCGAAATTCCCCCATACCTTGGAAGTGACAAATGACAAAGTAAGCAAGTATAATACTCAGGTAAATAATACTCACATACAGCAGAGAGCAAAGTGGGAGCTGGACTCATAAATAAACTGTCAATCTACTTCTTTAACAAAGATCCAAAATTAGAATTACAGCTACATTAAATTAAATAAAAATTACAGCAATTACAAATTACAATTTGAGGATTAAATCAAGCAACATTTTAAGATAATTAAGTTAAAAAAAATATTTAGCAAATGTGTTTTTCAAAAGTTACATACAAGTGAGATAATATAAATAAAAAATATAAATAAGATGAAAAATATAGCAATTCCCTGCAAAATTGTGGTGCATACAGAAGCAGCCTTTCATTTGCAACATCAAAGTACCTTATTTTGCCAGATTTCTCATAGGTCTTCAGCAGAAAGTCAGTCATGTTCATCCCGGTCAAGTTCTGAAGGGTATCAGTAGTGTTCTGTAGCCTCTGGTGGAAAACGGGGTTGAGGGGAGACATCAGGAATGCAAAGAACCAGGCCTTAGACCCACAAAATACATCAAAAAGTGACTGAGAACATGCAAAGTCATTTCCTGCAAACTTGTACGTTTTTTAAAAACCAAAAACCTCACCTATTTTGTCGAAAACGATTAACTGAGGACTGCTAATTTAGAAGTCAGAAACGAAGGGCGGGAGGAGTAACTCAGACTCGGACGGCGTTCTGAGAAGATCACCACTCTGCATGCTTTGCGCGTCCATGCCACAAATACGATATTAAAGATGTTTTATCCCTCAAATCCCTCTGCAAACATCACGTACGGCCCCTGTTCATATTCATTCATCAAAAGCATGCTCCACACATGACACAAGCTGTAACATTCCAGATGCGACTATCGGTGATGCCTACACGCATTAACAGTAGCCACGATGGATACACACGACCTTGGAACACAACAGATATCTGGGTGTAATTGTCAATTAGAAATGCCTGTGTTTAGAGCTTCATTTCCAGCAGCTGAAGGCGGCAGTGTCAGAGACCTTTAATTAGGGCTGCCCAGCATAAATAGACACCTTCCAACACATAATTAGGGAATATAGCGCAGTTGTGGCCATCCTCTGCAAACACGACACCCCATTGAGGCTCATTCTGAAGATTCTCACTGACGACGATTAGAATTCTTTCCAGCAGGCTTAATGAAAGCTATTTATTAGGGGCCGGAGCCCGGCCAATCTGAGCCATCACTCTGTCAGCCTCAGTCTCCTCCAGGATTATTGCAGTAGCTATAAGCAAATATAGCAGGCTGGGAAAAATGTTTGGAGAGTGCCCACTGCTGATTAACTGTGTTTGAACGTTGTGCTATTTGTCATCCTGTAATGAAATGGATATATGCAAACCAAGAATGTGGTAATTAATTCTCCTTTTCAGAGTGAAGAATCCAGTAACTTCTTTTGTGATCAAACAAATGTCAGGAATACATATTCAAGATTTAATTTGTTTACACAGCCCGGAGACACACCAAAGGCCCTCGCTTGGCAAATGGCAAAAACCATTCCAAGAATTTCATCATCGGGGTTACTTGGCTTCATGACGGTGGGTCAGTGGCTAGCTAGTCCAGAACCAGAATCCATCTGTGGTTTGTGAACCTCACCAGCCACAGAAGGGATTTCTTTCCCTTGCATAATTAGCGTTGCTCTGCATTAAGAAGCAGCATGTGTTTAATTACTTTGGCCGCCTCCCACATTATTCCAATTAGTTACGTACACAGGATCTCCACGGTGGAAAAAAAAAAAAATTCTACCACATTTGTAATAGTGCAGCTTCCTCATGGGTTTGCTTGTGGGTCTTTATAAATCTATAAATCCTTCCAAGGGCATCAGAGAGGGAAAAAGGGCATGGGAAGAAGAGGAGGAAAAGGCAAGAAAAAGCAGGAATGAAGAGCAAATGTTCATAACACCGGTGTTTCCCAACCCAGTCCTTGGGGACCCCCGGATAGTCCACATTTTTGTTCCCTCCCAGCTCCCTGCCAGACAGTCCACGTTTTTGCTCCCTCCCAGATCCCTACCAGACAGTCCATGTTTTTGCTCCCTCCCAGCTCCCTGCCACACAGTCCACATTTTTGCTCCCTCCCAGCTACCTGCCAGACAGTCCATGTTTTTGCTCCCTCCCAGCTCCATGCCACACAGTCCATGTTTTTGCTCCCTACTAGACAGACCATGTTTTTGCTCCCTTCCAGCTCCTACCAGACAGTCCATGTTTTTGCTCCCTCCCAGCTCTCTACCAGACAGTCCACGTTTTTGCTCCCTCCCAGACAGTCGAGGAAGCAAAAAATTTGGACTCTCTGGGAGTCCCTGAGGATCAGGTTGGGAAACTGCTTTACATTATAACAGATCCTTTTTCATGTGTGTTGGTACACTAAGCAAAACAGAAAGAAAGCAATACCTGAGCAAATATCCTGTAAAGGTATTATCACAGAAAGGAAGATCATCAAACTGTGTTTAGATGACATTGTTTTGGAATCTGGTACCAACCTGGTCTTATATGGCTATGTCGTATGTATCTGCTAGCAGAAAGTCTGCAGGAGCCTGTAATAAGACTACGAAACTATGTTTCTCCCCCTGTCATGTTCAGTGCCATCCAAAGAAGTACATCAGACAGGTGCTTGTGCGAGGGGCTGGATGCTTGTGATCCTGTGTGCTTTGTATACGCGCTCACACTGCTGTGAGAAGGTACTGGAGCTGGCTCCTCTAGTTAACATTAGGTTGTGTAGGAACGCTGTCTCTTTCAATGCAAGCCATTGGCAAGACCCAGATGCCAGAATTGCTGTCAGCCAAAGGCAAGGTCAACGTAAAGCCTCTCCGACAAATAATGCTTCATTGTTACTTAGCTGCTGGGCACAGCATGAGCTCAGGGCAGATGTGGAGTCAAAGTCATACACAACAAACAACCCACCCAAGGATTTGCACTGTACTGTACCAACAGTTATGGCAACACCGCCGCTGAGTCAGCAATACAGTCGCCCTTTAAATAGACAGATGTGGCATATACACAGTGATGCAGTGATGCATTTGCAGACATCGTTCTATACGTTGTTCTTATCACAGGAAATGAACATGGTCGAGTTCAAATCTGAAATGAAAAGATGTAAGCAAATGACAGAGTGATTTGTCAGGGACAAAATCAGAAGATGTAAAAAGGCGTTACAGCAAACTGCCAGAGAGATCCAAGCCAACAAGCAAGCAGCCCAGGCCTCTCATCCATAACCCCCCCTGCTCCTCTGTGCTTCATTCAGCTGGCCTCCAGTTTGCTGCCATGCAGTAAGAATTTCTATTAACTGACTTGGTCTTTACATTTATATACCAGGCTAACTGCATTTCATTACAGAAAAAGTTTAAAAATAATTAAAAGCTGGATTCTGGAAAACAGTTTGAAAGGGTACTTATTCATTGAATTCTTTGTGGTAATATAGAATATCAAATTATTGGCTGTTCTACTATTAAAACTAAATTATACTATTGACATGCCAAGGTTTCTTACAGCGATGGCCTACAGTGTCCCAATTCCTATTTCAGACAAGTCCTTTTAATGAAACCCAGCCTGGATGCAGAAACAAAAGCAATGGTACATTTCTTTGGAGGCTGCTAAGCGTTTATTCTGCATAGTGTTCTGACAGTATGTTTCCCCAGATATAAATATTGTATTGTATTTTATAGTCGGTCAGACAGAATCAGGGGTGCTGGGCAATGTGATTGGCCCAGACATGGTAGTCTACCCTTCAGTGACTGACAGTGAATTTCATTCCTGCGCCCTGTTAATCTGCTAAGCTTCATGTATACGGCCATTGGGGTTAGCGGCAGGTGGCGAGCATTACTGCATTATCCCAATTTACACAGCAGGTACCAGACAAATTAGTGAACTCGGGACCTGGGGTGAAACGGGATCTGAAGATGTGACACGGCAGCTGTGGATCGCCACTGCTTTATCTGGCTGTCCGCGATCACACAAGCTGTAAGTCATATTCCATAAACTCTCTAGGATGGTCCATGAACTCACCTGTGCACAGGTGTCGCTATGAAACAAAGCATCCCATATGGTGCGAGGTGACCTGGCAAACACGCTATGATCTCTGTGCTCTGCTGCTAGACCGGGCTCACCACCGTGTACAAACTTCTGCCGCAACCGAATCCCGGCCACAACCCATACAGCCAGTTTCGTGAGATAAAAAAGACGTTCGCCTAAAGAGAAAAATGCACGAAGACGTCATTCGTTAAACAGAGAGACACGCAGCTTTGACCTCCTCAAATTAAGCGGAGTAGTTATTCTGGATTCCAGTGAACTAGTTAGTGGCAGGGACCGTAAAAAATTTGAAGCATAATTGGACTGGTCTGGGTTGGGGGCCTAATATGATATGCTTTATGGGGCCCCAAATCTCATGCGGCACCCCAGCCCGCGATAATGAAGGCGGAGCAGAGCATCGATACAATGAACCAATTGCAACTTATGACTTTTCATGCCGGAAAATTACTGTGGTTTCATCGATTCTCATGTTGCTATGGCAACAGTCTGATTTAGATACTGTGGTGATGAAGTTACTGGATACAAAAAAAAAAAATCAGAACTACTTCCAGCTGAAGGACTGTTATAAATCACATAAAAACTGCACATTATATACATAGCACATTTCATATCTACCATATCGCCAACTTTGCAATATTAATTACAATGCAGCGATCAGCCAATCACTTTTCTCATTTTGCTTAATAAGAGCTACTCCTTAGAAGGCGTCTATTACCAGACATCGACGTTCGTGATCACTGAATTCCTGTGAAACTTGTTCGTTTGATAAGACTGGCCTCGGAAGGCCAGCTCCAGCCGGGCAGATACGGGCAGTGATTGGAGGAAGAGAAGGGGGGGACGAGTTTAATAGAAACAGCAGGGAGAAGCCAAAAAGGAAGAGAAAATGGAGGGAAAATGGGCGAGAGAGAAAGAAGCCTCAAGTCATGGAAAGGGTTACAGCAGCATACAAGCTCAGGATCAGGCTCTCCTGAAGAGAGACCACATCTCAGTCTGATATGAGGCTCGGTAATAAAGAACAGGTGATGGGAAAGATGATGCATTTCAGCAGACCATTTCAGCAGAGACGATGCATTTCAGCAGACCATTTCAGCAAACTGACGATGCATTTCACAGACCATTTCAGCAAACTGACAAAGCATTTCAGCAGACCATTTCAGCAAACTGACAAAGCATTTCAGCAGACCATTTCAGCAGACTGACGATGCATTTCAGCAGACCCAGAGATGTCCAGCCTCCGGCTTTTTCTATGGATCATTAAATTATGAACAGCAGGGGTATGGGTGCTCTGACAGATTCAGCATCTTCATACCTACAATTGGGGGGAGGGGGTCACGTTGCTAACTGTCCCGTCTATAAGGGGACTGCCCTGTATTGCAAAATCCAGTATATCTGTATATGTACTTGTTTCGTACCACACCCACTGCAAAAAAAATTACTGTTGGGGGGCAGGGGTAGGAAATATGTACAGGTTTACAAATTTCATCCTTAATTTTGTGATACAGGGCAATCCCCTTATAGATGAGACAGGTTATTCTTCAGGCTGAAAGTTGCAGGCGGGGGGGGTCCAAGGTAACATTTTGTCAAGGGACCCAAATTTCTAGCCACACCCCTAACTACAGGCAACTACTAGGGTAAATATTAAAAAGAAGTAAATAAAAGACCTCCTTAAAAGATTGGATCACACATTGCTATTACTCTGACTTACTCTGAGAAGTCACATCATAAGATATCTCACATCCTTCAAGGCATTTAAAATAGATTCCACATAAAGATCATTTTTCAAAATGAATGCCTTCAACAGTCTTGATTATTTGATTGCTGTATACTTCAGCAAAAGGCTGAAGTGCATTTTTATTGCCTATTTTTGCAGTTGACTTACTACTTTTTCATTCTGTTAATTGCTAATGTTTAAGGAATCCATCTCTGCAATTTCTTATTTTTCCTTTTTGCAGGTTTAATTATTCAATCATATCTTTGTTCTACATAATTACCAAGCAATTTATCTGGAATCAAATCCTGTAGTCTTTCAATACATCTCCAGGTTTGGTATTTTAATTGGTAATATGCTCACACTTTTCAGTTTTTCATGGTTACAACATCCTGTCATTATTTAAGAATTATTTACATTTGTGAAGTTGTAAATGTCTCAGAAAGTAACTTATGGCCACCTCAATTAAAAACTTTCCGGTTTTGAGTTGTCGGCTATTTTACGGATCTACTAAAGATTTTTTTTTTTTAAGTCTTTGATGTAGGATAACAGTGAGGCTGAAAGACGAGCCGAAGCCACACGCTGGTGTCCTCAGAGCGGGAGAGCAGAAGCTGGAAATAATCATCGCAGCCTGTATGCGCACACACACACACACACACTCACACACACACACGGACACGAAGCGTGCGCGGATTTGCATGTGTTTAGACTGACGCACCTATTGAGCTTGCAGGGGAAAAACATCATGGAATTACAGCGAGTTTGAGGAAACGTCCCTGTGGAGGTTCACACAAAGGCCCTTGGTGCGGCCCGCTGTTCCCCCGCAGGCAGACGGGGAAAACACACATTCTTTCCCGAGAATTCCTCTTTGGCATCAGAACAGGAAGTGGACAGGATTAAGAAGCATTCAGTCAAATGGGTCATTAATGGCTTAGCCCTCTCTCACATTGGCGGGTCATGAGAATTTACCCAGTCACACTGCCCCACTGACATCAGCACAGTGCACACGACAGACCGTACATCAGTACAGTGCACACGACAGACCGTACATCTGCACAGTGCACCGACAGACCGTCCTCGCATTGCCCCACTGACATCAGCACAGTGCACCGACAGACCGTCCTCGCATTGCCACACTGACATCAGCACATTGCACACGACAGACCGTCCTCGCATTGCCACACTGACATCAACACAGTGCACACGACAGACCGTCCTCGCATTGCCACACTGACATCAGCACAGTGCACACGACAGACCGTCCTCGCATTGCCACACTGACATCAGCACAGTGCACACGACAGACCGTC
>JAODKM010000016.1:11069996-11085887 GCA_026780845.1 Petrocephalus sullivani | reverse complement strand
GAAGTGATAATTTTTACCCATTTATACGACGGGGTTGTAAAATGTTATTTGCTTGTATTATAAATCACAACCGTATCTACATGCCCCCCGGGTTAAGCCCCTAAGATCTGGAAAACCCCCCCCCCCCCCCCACTGAACTAAAGCAACCACTGCAACATCAACAAGCAATCATATTACGTCCTTAGGCGCTATGTTCCCAGCAACCCTAGACAGAAGATCCATTTGCCCGGACATGTGACACGCCAGGCTGCATCCTCGCCGTCACTGCTGCCAATCACGGATTCATCTTACGGACCCATCAGCAAATCGCCGATGACAGGACGGCGTTGTTTGGGCAGGCTCAGAAGCCCGATTGCTCCTTCGGCGGGGAGAGGCATAGAGGAAGAAAAAGGCCCCCATCATTACAGTCGTGCGGTGCCTTATTTTGCCAAAATAGGCCCTCGATGTCTCCATGCATTTTCCATTAACGGCTCGAAGAGGCTTCAGAAATGTGAATCCAGGAGGAGCTTTGTAAAACACTAATTCAAGGACGGCGTCTACATGTGGGCGAAGCAGAACAGCCTCCAAACCCACACGTGTCCTACAGAGGGATCAGACTAGCTGCACATTGCATTTTACATGCTGCATCTTTACCTTGTAACGACTGTTATTCACATCCAGCACGAAATTACTCCGTAAGGGGTCACTTTGCTCTCCTAGTCTGGCCACCTATGGACCAGAGCAGCTTCCGGAGCATCTGAACGCAGTGCTTGTGTGTTTTACATCAGCGTTTTATATAACCCAAACAGAAAGTAGCCATGCTGGTCCATGTCCATGATGTCACTAGCCAGCGGATTGAGATTTCCCCCCCAACAGAATGATGAAAGCGGGCGTGAAGCAGACGGTAATTTCATTCAGCCCGGCTGAAGTCAGCACATATTTGCTGCTGACGGCTCCACTGCTGAAACTGAATTACAAAAGAGAACCTTTACCCCCCACCCCCCCCACCGCCCCCTTAGAACTGTGTGAGGAGCAGTTATGGCAGAACTACCGTGTTTTGGTATCACAGGCGTCCCACTGTAACTCACATTACCATGGAGGGGTGAGTAGGGGGAGGGGGGTTATTTTTCTTTTTTGGAGACTTGTGCTTGTCGGACAGCGTGCCTCTCCTGCCAAGGCCATGTTTAGCTGGATAAGAGTGCCTGCTGAGTGAATTAACCATAAATGCAATAAGTCCCTAGTGGTTTTTATCTGGAAAATCTAACGTACTGTATGCTGGAGGGGAAGGGTCCCCGGAGTGGCTCTCGAGTTCCCGGCGAGGGCCAATCAGCCGTATGCTCCCGGCAGGTCACGCGATCCGCCCTTAGCTCCGGCCCCCACACGTCGCTCTGCTCCCTAATTTGAAGTCCAGAGCAATTTCTGCATCTGCTTTATGCGAGAAATCTCCGCCAAACAGTGCGAGGGGCACGCAGGGTTCCGTCTCTGCAGAACGGGATCTCTGCGGAGCGAGATCTCTGTGGTGCATCTCACCGTTAACTGGCAACTGTCACCACGACACTGGGTCGGAACCAGGAAAATAAGAAAATAAACCTTCAGTGATACTCCTATAACCCACCTGCTGGCCGGCTAACTTAGAGGCGGCAAAGCTAGCTGACAGGACTGAAATAATACACAGGCATTAATGCTACTGGACACAGTGCCGCTGGAGTAAGATTGGGGAGATTATCAACCAATCAGATCTGCAGTTGCTGAACCACTGATAAGCTGTTATTGAAATGCCGAAGCACTGAACTTCTGCTCATACGGCCTTCACAACGTGTATGATACAAACACATCTGAAATAAATGTAGCGTCATTTACTGGGCAATTTATATATCATTGATGGGATATTATCTTCCGCATTCAGAGAAATACTGAAATGACAGAAATTACCAAAGAATCTTCTAACAATGAAATGAAAATTGGGTACTATTAGAAAACTGACCGTCAATTGGATCTGATTATACAATTGGCCTATCCATCTGCTCTTAAAAAAGAGACTGGGACTCCCTAGTTTTGGTTTACCGCCTGAAGAGGGCTACAGCATTTGCCGCAGCGTTTGCATTTTACGCTGTTTAATCGCCATTCAGAGAACACCGTTTCCAAACTTGTTCTTCGAGTATAAGCAGTGTGGCGATAAGGCAGGCCGTTAGTGGCGGCATCTTCATAAATAATCGCGCGAAAGCTGAGAGAGAGAACTACAGAGGAGGGTGACATGGCCGAACAATCGAGAATAACGTTATGAACTTGGAGATTAATCACAGCCAACTGTCAGTGTTTTTTTCCCCTCTCTAAAAGGTCAGGTCACAAAGGCACTGAATACATTTTCCAGTCCCCATCAGTGTTACTCTAACAGTCAATGTCACCTGTCCTCCGCTGGTACTCCGAGCAGAACACGAAAACGCCAAAACTCGGATATGGCGCCGCATATCTCGCCGATCCGAATCTCGCCCGATGCCCCCCGTGCATGGCTCCCGGAACTGCAGCCGGAGGAGATATTAAACTAAAAGAACTCTCCGAGCTTGGAGGAGAGGCGTGACTTTAAAAAGAATGCTGTCTGCGTTCTCCAAAAGAGTCGATATTTACTGCGATGCGCACTGCCTAGGAGGTCAGCGTCAAGAATTACATTCTTAAAACTTTTTATCTAAATCATGAGCATCCTGAAAACAGAACAAGCTGTTTGGTTTGTCAAATCCCCCTGGTGCCACTAATCTATTCATCTAATCCTACCAACCATGCATGACGCCACAATACAATTAAATATACATTTAACTGTATACAGCAAAATGTACTCATTTACATAATAATATACATTACACATTATAGACTTATTTTGTGTAGTTGTATGCATAGCTCGTGAAGGGTTGGCAGCCCTCCCATGGTAATGTAGCTTCCGGAATACACCCTGGACCCCTGTGACCCTGCATAGTGCAAGCAGTTACAGTAAATGATGGATGGATGGAGGGATGGATGATGGATGGATGGAGGGATGGATGATGGATGGATGGATTTATATAGTTAGACTAATCTGATTTTGTCCGTTTGGCTCAGGAATTGATAAGCCTTAAAATATTTGTTTTCTCTAAAATATTATGAGATTTTAGTGTTAAAACATTGTGTGAAAGAGCTATTTTTTACAAAAACTTTATACCTACCAGACAAACGATCACAATAACAGGGATCCGTTCTGGTTTCTGACAATTGCAAACAATTAAGAGCAACATAAAATATCTATTCTCGCACACCACTTATCCAGTATTCTGTTATGGTATAAAGGAAATCTCCTAGGTATAATGCAGCATCAGTATTCAAAGGGACCATCTTTCCATCCCAAGTCAACATAAGGCATAATGTATCTTTAGTCTGTGTTAGCACATGGGATTATATACTAACCATTTTCAGCACTGTTAATAATAATCACCTAAAGTACGACCTCCTTCCATTGAAGAGACGGACACATCAACCAAAGCAATCAAATAAAACAGCATGCTCTATATGTAATGGGGCTCTGAGAGCAAGCCAGCTGAATGCATGTGAACCAAGACAGACTCAACCTTGTTACAAGGTTGGATGATGAGCACCTGTCCAAAGTTGTTAATTTGCTAATAAAATATCATACCAAGAAACCTAGGGGAATACACCTTAGGCAAGAACCTTAGAAAAAAGTTGATTTCCCCACCTCCCCACGCAAAGCGAGAATGCATTCTTCAGGCAGTGTCCTGATCATCCAAAGCCATTATCTATACAGCCAATCATTTTAGTGCAGCAACATGCTTGAAATATTTACAGATTATAAAGTGTCGCTCTCAGCATGTCATGTTGCTTCTAAGCTTATGGAGCACATTACCCCAGTATGTGGGTGCTGCATCCAGTAAGAGTGATTTTTGTTGGGTGTTATCAAGGATGATGTCATTTTCATAAATACTTTTTTTTGTTAATTGTACAAAAAAGGGACAGTATTAGATAATGGTGCAAATGTCCCCTTTTCTTACAGTACTGATATAAAGACTTATCCAAATGCTTCCAAAGAAATCTATATTCTCTCGAAGTGCTTCCATTAACTGAAGGAAAAAGCTAAAACAGAAAGCTTATTGCCAAAAACACAATTACAGTTATCAGCCACGCAGTTGACGTTTCTCAAAAGAAATCCCTACTTATGCACAAATCGGAAGCATTTTCAGCTCTTATTTCAGCCACTTCCCAGTGGTAAAATGCATTAAACGACGGGTGACAAAGGACTTGCATATAACATAACTTAAGAGGCCTGTCAGACGCTTGTCGTCGACAGGCCATCATTTGCTGGGCTGTTCCGGAGGTGCAGACAGACTCAGTCTGCTAGGCCGTTATTCAGAAAGACTGCTACTCATGATAAAACTCAGGATAGCGGGCGAAGCCTATTGGAGTCAAAAGCTAATGACTGTTGGCTTGAGGAGAATGAAAGCCAAGTACTGAACATTAACCAAAGAGACACCTTTGAAAGATATATCATAATAACGACCCTTGCTCACCCCTTGACAATGACACAGGGAAATCAAATTACGATCAACAAAGTGACAGACAATAAAATTCCTGAAGATGAGCTCATGTAGCGACATCGACAAAAGAGACATTTCTGCTGCTGTCAGCCAGGCCTTTGTATGACAAAGCCTTTCTCATCGCGCCCTTTTGATGTAAGACTACATGCGAGATAAGACTGAAAAGACGACATCGTTCTACTCTGTGAACGCACATTAAAAAGTAAAGCGAGCCGAGGGATGAAAATGCTCGCGTCGCTGAATAATTAATACCCGGCCACTGATGGAGAGCAGGAATACTTTTCTAAAGCCCCGGGATGACTTTGATGAGAATACCAGAGGACCGGGATGTGTCGTAAGGTACCTGATTTGTACTTCAGCAGCAGTTCCCATATTCCCCTGCGAGCGTAGGGGTCCACGCCTGCCGTAGGTTCGTCCAGGATGATGATGTTGGACCCCCCTACAAAAGCAATGGCCACAGATAGCTTCCTCTGCATCCCCCCTGAGAAAACAAACACCACTCCATTGACATCACCATCTTTAAGACTTCCAATGTGCTTGCTTTTTATCTGCAATATATTGTACAGCAGACAAACACATAAGCATTCACTGTAAATATTTAAATGGGAAAAAAAACCCACCATATCGAAGTAGCAGCACCAGCAGCATAAAGAACTGTTTACCCAGTATAGGGTCATTGTCACCCTAGAGCCAATCCCAGCAAGCATGAGAGACTCTGGACCGGATGAACCGGAAAAACCCACATTTTCACAAAATGGGCTATTTAGAGGCAGAAATTCACCTAAGCACATGTGTTTGGACTGTGGGAGAACATGAAACCTCCACAAACACAAAGCTTGGAGTCGGAATCAGATCCTCAGCAACGGGGGTGTGAGACTGTAAGGCTGAGCGCTGGGGGGGTGCCCCCCCACTGTCTTCCTTGAGCTACTTCTTTAGTTAACACCCGCAGGCAGTGGCGGGCAACTGAAAAGTTAGCTTATCCACTAACTCCAGTTTAATTTGATAACGCTAAACTAATAAACCACAAAAAAAATTTGCAGAAGCTAAAGATAACTGCTAACTTTAATTATAAGAATTTAGCTTTGGTCTGAGAGTTCAGAGATGCCTTTATTTAACTGAGAGGCTGACGGCGCTATCCTGATCACCATACGCAGCATGTAAAACACATGCAGTTCGCAAGGGGTCCAATGTGCCATGTCACATAGTCCCGACCAGGAGCCCATCAGCTGTGTCACTGCTGGGCCTTAAAAGTCGAGTCTCAAACGTTACAATCAGACACGGGGCCCCAACATATCAGTTATGGTTTCCTTGCAGAAGATTAGCTGCACTGTAGGGGGGAGGAGTCAAGGTTAATTTTATAAAAAGAAAAAAAATGAGAAGACCAAATGATTTGTGCTCACCTGACAGGTTTTTGGCCAGGTCTTTGCGTTTGTGTGGCAACCCGACATCCTTGATCATCTGCTCTATCTCGGCGGTCACCTGGCTCGCGCTCCTGCCTTTGAGCCGCGCGTAGAAATAGATGTGCTCTTCTACTGTCAGGCTGGCGATTGGACACATAAAGAGAATAACCAACTTCAGTAGAGCTGACTGAGAGCCTAATGGCCAGCTAACAGGTCTATGCTCTTTAATATGGTGCTTAATATATGGGCTAATGTTATGAAGAAAAAAATAACTACACACTTATCGGTGCTTTAATGTATCGCAAACTCTATATCTGGACCAAGGATTTACTCAACAAATGGTGTGACCTTTAGTAAAACAGAGGCAGCACTTAAGCACAGAAGATATTACAGCACCTACTTTCCAAACAAATAACAAAATGGAACTGTAATGCAACTAATCAATGAACAGATCACTGGCAGCACGACGCTCGTAATCACTGAACATCGTAACAGCGTGCACCGCAAATCACCTATTCATCGAGGAGATCGCTGGTACCACATCACACCTACTCATCGGAAAGATAAGTGGTACTATAAATCACCTACTCATTGAACAGCACATTGTGCTGAGGACACATTCCCAGATGCTTTCTGATGGCATCCATGTCCGTGCGAATGTCTTTCCCGTTTATAAAAGCCGTTCCAGACGTCGGTGCAAAAAGTCCGGTCAAGATTGACCTGAAATTGACAACAGGGCGATATGAAGTGGGACTGTTACTGACATACATAATCATGAAGGCATATATGTGCATCACTATGCTTAAAAACACCCAGCTCATACTGGTAGGCCCAGGAAATAGGAGAAGATGCTTGTACTCTCAATCACATTCCGCAGCCTTTGCCTTATCAGTACCCGAATCACACTGCACCTGCTTTTAGCCTGAACAGAAGATTTCCTGGGCTCTACATATAGCAGCAGCACTGCGTCAGAACAACGATTAAGATATGATTGGTCGTAATGACATCATTACATCAAGCCGTGCAAGACATCAAACCTGCCTGAAACTTTTTTTTTCCCTCACTACATTCCAGCTGTGCCAGTCCCATCAATAATGACGTTATAATCGGTAATTGGGAGCATCGCGAGATGTCTCGGTGGGCTGGTAACATTCTAGGCTGATTATTGTGGGCTCACAATATCATGTTTATGAAAGTTCCTTGCTGACCCATCCGGCCAGCAAGAGATGAGGGATCCAGCCAAGTCGCCATGCTCAGTAACTCAGTTAGGAAAACAAGCAGCCCCTACTGAATGGTTCGGCCCAGGGGTGGGCAGATTTATCCAGAAAGGGCCGCTGTGTGTGCAGGTTTTCGCCGTGACTCTCTAATTAGATTACTAATTAGAGGACTGATTAGCTGAAGAGTCGTCACACTTGGGTTTGACCTAAAGGTTATCCTAAGAACCCGCATACACACCAGCCCTCTGCGGATAAGAATCGGCCACCTCTGGTCTAGCCTGAGTTTGCCGAAAATGGCCGCCAAAAACGCGGACGGTGACAGCAAAGAAAGAGAAACGCGAGGCCGAAGGCAGGAAGTCGGGAAAGGGTAAGGGAAAGGGACCGCAAGAAAGGGACGGGGGTACAGCACAACGCCGAAACATACAGTAAGAGATGCATTCTGAGCGGAGTAAAAGCGGAGCAGGCGGCCAGTGCAAACAGCTAGCGGGGGCATTAACGCAGCTGGCATAGTGACCTTTGAACTCTGTCAGAATTAGCTGCCAGCATGTAATAGTCTCGGATAGCGCATTTCACACTAGCCGCCCAGCTTGGTTATCCCACTACAGCAAATAAATGGAAGCAAGGATGAAAAATATAGCTAGATTTCAGAAGGAGAAAAAGAAAAAAACGACAGGTATGCACACTACGTATGCAGGTTTTAGGAGCAAGTTGCAATATCGCAGAAAATTACAGGATGCAGCTGAAGTGTTATTATGATTGCAACATATGGGGAAATCTAGAAAAAGATCAGCTACATGTAGACTTACTTCTGAATGATATAAAGATAATATTGTTATTATGGCAATAATTCACAAACAAGCCTCATACAGCAATGTAACTATGTGAAGTTATATTCAGCTGTGTAGTACTGCTACTGATAACTGCTGTTTAAGGCATCGGGAGCAGATGTTTGAAGCTGAGAAGCTTTTGCTTCAGGGTCTGTAACAGAGACATCCAGAATGGAGGCGGACAGAGAAAGACTCTCAGGGAGATGAATGGAATGCAGAGGACAAGCTTCGATTAACTTACAGCGATCTGTCACTTATTGTGACAACAACCACTCATGTTTGGAGAACAGTCTTTATTTTTCACATTTTATTACAAACAGAGTCCACGATTTCACTTTTTTGTAATTTTTCTTTCATTGTGCCTCTACGTCTTGTAGGCTTGGAGGGACACCGGCTGTATTTAGAACATGGCTTTGCTGTTCACGTAAAATACACTTGGTTTTGTGGCACCCGTCTCTGAGTCGGGTTGGTCTACATCGCATAGAGTGTCTCACTGTCAGATCAGGTAATAGCTCATACCATCCGCACAGGTCACAGTGAAACAGCTAATATCCTATCCCATCCTATCCTGACATATAGCAGGGCCACAGCTAATGGCCTGTCCCACTCTGAGTCACGGGGCATCAGGAAATGGTCTGTTCCACCCTGAAGGTAATGACCTGAACCGTCTTTAACCTGCTAATTTTTCTCCTTCTGCGGCTTCTGCTAAAAACGACACTCCCGCCTGACCCTATTGCACTGTATCAAATGCTCAGCTGTAGCCGACCGCACAACGGTCCCGAGAGCGCTTGTCTCATTATTCGGGAATCCTCTCATGCGCTAGCATGAATTCATGACATTCCTCTCCCTTTCATCCTGTCAAGGGGCTTCATTCTCAAATCTACAGGCGCACATTATAAATAGCACGTGTTTCATACTTATTGTAAAACAGGTGCAAAATCATTTACCTGCTTCTCTCCCTGACATACTGTACTGCATGCCAAAAAAAAGTGGCAAAAAAAAGACCAAACAGAAATATGATTATTTGAGATAATTAGGCAGTTTGTACTCATCTGCTCCATGTAAACACCTGCTAGCAGTTTACTTTTTCGGGCATTTCAGAGTGTAAACTTGTTCTCAAACACATGGCTCAAAACACAAATACGATTAAAAAAATAATAATACATACTGAAAAAGCAGCTGATAGTTATTAATTGTTATGATACAGATGTCTGACTAAACAGATGTTTATCACTCAGTAAACCACTCGGTCTCATTTCATATTTTTAGATGATAATTCCGTGCGTGAATTTGTTGTCAGTGGAAAACCGACCAATGAGAAGCGTACCAGTCAGAAGGGCCCTGAACTTCTCTCACTGAAGGAGAGGCTGCTCGCCATCACAGACACACTCCCGACTTACATGGTGGTTGTTTTCCCAGCTCCGTTATGTCCGAGAAATGAAGTTATCTGGTCCTCGTAGAAGTCCACGCTCAGCCCATCCACCGCCAGCTTCTTGCCCGTTTTATAGACCTTCACGAGGTTCCTGATGGAGACCCCGACTTTCAGACTGGAAGGCGGCTTTTCTAGGTAAGCTGGAGGACAGACAGAATCTCACTAGCTTCTGCATTCAATCTATATACAGTATATATATGTGGATTGCAATGAAAATGCAATCAAAAAAGAAAAAATGCCAAAACCTCATACTTTGTTTGGTTACTTATGGCTAAGGTTAGGGCTGGGCAGAGGTTAAGGGTGTCATGTTGAGATTAGGGTTTTCACCATAGTCACCACTAAGATATAATTACAAGGATGTGTGTGTGTAATTTCACCAGCTTTTGTATTCATTCTTTATACATATGTGTGTATGTACATATACACATACACACACACAGAACAAGAAGATATTTAACAATGGATAGGACATATGAAATACATATTCCTTATTTCACAGTTTAGATGTGTGTTTTCCATGTCAGACCTGCATTTGAACCAACCATCTACCTACTGAGACCCTGAGATAGACTGGAAAAAAGCTGCAGGTCCGGCTGCACAGTCATTATATTCTACAGCATTTTACATTTTTAGGCTACACACCTTTTGCAAGAAATAGTTGCCTCTCCTTTTTCACAGAAGATTAAACCTGAACATTGCCCCTTTTGGATGCAACAGTCTCACGGGCCAAAATTCATCATCTTTGCACATCTGACTAAACACTTTTTAATGCAATGTTTTGGAGTCATTTCAAACTCCAGTCATATATCAATATGTTATGCTGAATGCACATTGACGTTTGCAGGAATATAAATAGTCATCGTCTTTCAAAACGCTACAAAGGCTTAAATGTTCATATTCCCAGACATGTTTAAGATCACATTCAATCATTCCCACCTCCACGTCCTGTCCTGCGTTATATATGTGATTTCTTTTTCATGTTCATTTCCTCCTGCTGTTTTTGTACTGTTAGGTTTCTTTTGCATCATTCTGTCACATTCCCATTCATATTTTCATTCCGCTCCATGTCTGTGCAGTTTCCTTTCGGTCGGCGTGACGCAAAAACAGTGCGAGGTACACTGCTTTCATACTTGATCTACTGCACATTCCAGTTTCTTAATTTAAGACTCAACCAGGAGCTGCTCGATGTCTAAGCTAAACTTGTCTAAACTTTTGCCTTTGCCTTTTAAAGCGAGGACAACAAATGAATGGACCAGACCTATTATGGCAGGGGTGGGTAATCTTCTCCAGGAAGGGCCATTGTGCATGCGAGTTCTGCTGCTACTCCCTAATTAGATTACTAATTAGAGGGCTGATTGGCTGAAGAGTCATCACACCTGGGTTTGAACAGCTGACCTAAAGGTTATCCCTAAATCTTGCATATACACCGGCCCGTTGCAAATAAGACAGCCCACTCTAGCATTATGGTTTATTAAGCAAAGCAAATGAGCTATGAAGACCACTGTCTATAAATCACAAATGGACAACATCTTCCTGGAGAAGAATCAGTAACATCCGACGTACCATCATGCTGTTCTGGGTCCTTTGGTGGATCTTGGTCGGTATCAAAGTCTGAGGATGTTCCGCACCAGTAAGAAGATGTGAATGGAAAATACCAGGGCTTGGGTATTCCGTACTGACCTGTGAAGGGCGCACAGGAAGACATTCTTAAGCAGGTTTCTGCTGCTCTAGGGCCTATGCTTTGAACAGGCTTAAGCCTCACTGAAAGCCAGCTGGGAAATCAGCAGCAGCAAGGTCCCAGTACACCTCCTTCTTCCACTTATAAAGCCATCGACAACGGCCTGAAACTGATTAAAAAGGCAATGCAGGACATTCACTAAATAATGGAATCCCTTAATCCATCACTTTTAATCAAACGCAATACATTAATTGATACAATCAACTGCAAATGTAAATGATTAAATATGGGTTTCGTTCTAATTATTGATTTCCATGGCTTGCATCCTCCAGAACTGAAATACAGCGTTTCCTGGCCCTATTTCACTTGCAGAGGTCTTGCCACAAATCGGCCGGGAGACATCGCCCCTCCACACTCATCTGCTTGGAAATGCCGCTCCACATCTTCACTGAAGCCCCATGAGTACTCATGCCTCAACAATAAAGCCAATAGTTTCAGGTAGAACTTGACTTTGTTCTTTTGGAATTCTCTATTTCGCTCGCTTAATGTTGCCCATGCAACGGTGATGAAAACGACACAGGGAAGGAAGGGAGCGTGTACCTGGGAAGACGTTCTCGATGTACCAGGTCAGCACCCAGTAGATGAAGGAATCAACGAGCATCATGACGATGGAAACCAGAAAGCTGTAGCGTTCGTCCTCCTCTGGGCTCTTACCGATGTTGCTCCACTGAATGCCCACGCCCTGCTCCTCATAGCGGGATAAGTTCTCGCAGCCAAAACCAAAGGCCACGCTGGACAGCAGACTCTGAGTGGGCGACAGAGAACATTTCGCTGGACACAGAGAACAGTCATTTCAAACCAGGCCTTAAAGGACACAGCTCGTACCAGAAGGCTAGGGAAAAGTACACAGTCAACAGGATGTCAGAAAGGATGATATTGGCAATATTAAGACTTATAATCCAGCTCAGGTGACCCTATTCACAGGTGAGCCCTGGGCTTAACCTTGCTCATTTTTTTGCCTCGCAAGGACAGCTTTCCGCTGAGGATTTCTCAAACTGATGCCAAACGTCCCATATGGACAGAATTTATGCGTCAGCAGAGAATGCTCAGCGGGTGAGTGTGGGATTGGCCTTTGACCTCTTCGTGATGGGCTGGCTGAAGAGTGAGACGTTTGTTCTGACACGGGCCCTCCAAGATGACAGCCCCGAGCATCAATCATCTGATGCGTGTCACAGGTGTAAAAAGTGACGAGCCACCGGGTTCGAAAAGCAAGTTTTTCATCCCGTCTAGTGCAATATAAAAATGCTGTACGTGTGCAACCTGAGAATACAGAATTACTTTCCCTATGTCCCTTTGGATTTAAAACACATTTCTTGAATGCTACAGAGATTATGAACTAGACGTCAGTCTGGTCTGAGGCATATCAAGTGAATCAGTGCGGGGTCCCATCCATCTGACACCGCAAACGGTACAGAATCGAAATGTCACGACGTCCCTGCAAAGTCACTTGAAGCACTTGAAGATGTTAGCATATCAGACAATATTCTTATACAGGACAATATATAGCATCAATATATATATATATATATATATATATATATATATACACACACAAATACAAATTCCAAATTCCACCCCCCTAGACGGGCATCCAAGCCCTATTTATCCACCATAATGATCACCTTTGACCACAATCTTACGATTTTGTCACCAAGCTTGTTAAGGAGCACATGGAGACCTACCACCACTATCTTCACGCGGAAGCTCATGACGTCACGCCAGGCGTAGCAGAGGATGTGCGGCAGATAGAGGACGAAGTAGATGAGCCCACCGCAAGCAGCGGCCAGGTTGGCTTTGGAGAAGAACACGCTGATGAAGAAGCACTCCATGACGGTGGTGAGGCAGAAGGTCAGCAGGAAGACGAAGATGACCGAGGGGTCGCTGTACTGCAGGATCTTTCCGTACTGCCAAGCGGAGACACGGACAGCTGGTTTAACCCGCCCAGGCCCACCGCCATTGGACGCCACGTCGGTCGACCGAGCCAATACACATGAGGCGAGTGATGCGCCATCCACAAATAAAACGTGCCAGATTTATCACAAAAGCAGAGTAAGTAGAAAGTGTAGGCAGCGGAACCCAAGCACATGATTATAAGGTACTATTGGCATTAATCAGTTTTGATTGTATATTTGCACATGGACTGGACAGGGAACTGGTGACATACTGTCTGTTTGCTTGGCCCTGCTGGTCGCACCTGATTGGACACTGCAGTAAGTAAGTAGGCCTAAGTACGGTAGTTTATTTATATAGCACCTTCTGAGAATAAATGTCATAAAAGGCTTCACAGGAAATGAAACAAAAGACATTCAAGCATCAACAAAAAGCTTGACTGTATAAAAAAGTTTTCAGACACCGTCTAAAAGGGCCCACAGTGCTGGCTGACCTAATGTCCATGGGCAGGCAGCTCCACAGCCTTGGAACAATCGCCCATACAGCAATGACTTTTTTTTTTCTCTATTACTTCATTGTCCAATCACGCAGATGAAAAATAGACATTACTTTACTTTGGCCATGCATGCATTGTATAGGGTTACCACCTAATCCAAGTCAGAAAGGACGCTTTCAGCTACTTCAGGTTTTACAGACTACTTTAAACCTGAAAGGCTCCTGTGCTTGACTGAATAATTCAATTCTTCTTGCGCTTTGACTCGTTTGTTTCCCTGATTGAAAAACTCATCCACCTGTTTTACATTAACGTCAGTGACACATGTATGATTATAGGAGATTGACCAGTCAGCACACAGCAAGAACTCAGGGCCTTTTGATTGAAATGGTGGTTTTCAAATCCTGTCCTAGCCCAAAGTGTCCTTTCTGACATGGCATACCTGGTCACCCTAGTATCATAACTGTAAGTCCCTTCCAGTGGGACCGTACCAGGCTGTTAATCAAACATCCAGCAGGTAGCCGTCCACCTGTCCAGCGCCATGGCCGAATGCAAATGAATCAGGGCGAATCACCTTAAGGATTAGGGTCAGCAGGAGGGCACTGACGGCCAACGGGAGAGTGCTGCTGATCAGCCAGCTCAGCCAGTAGGTGGTGTGCTTCAGCCCCATCATCTTAATGGTCTCCTTCAGCCGTGCCTCCTTCTCCTGTACCACCCCCTTCACCATCATGGCCACTGAGTAGATCCAGGCCAGAGTCATATACAGGGGCAGTGAGCGTGACAGGGAGCGGAGGAACCTAGGGGCCAGGGGGCGGGGCAAGAATGCCATACAGCGTATGACTTCCGGGTCACGCGGCCAGTGACTTCCGGGTCAGAGTGAAACCTCCACGACATTGTATGCCCACTCTTTTAAGTAATCAGATACTTCTGAATGCATCTCTTAGATTCACATGGCTAAGTAGCTTGATGCAATAGGACCATCCAGACTTGCAGCCTGTTTTTATGCCTTTTAATTAATTTGTTGCAATTATATCCATAGAACAACAATCAAGGCTAGTTACTTTGCAATTATATTATGCTAATTGCAATAAATAATGTAATAAATTAACACAATGCACAGTGCATCTGTTGGTTTATTGTAATTCCTAGTTAAATGAGAAAAAAATACATATTCCTTTGTAGAAAACTATAGAGAGCACTATATTGCTTTAAAAAAGCCTAACTAGATAATTAAAGATTATAAGCTGCAAGCTAGTTATGTGCAATTAAATACGATATAAGAGGGCTAATATTAAGTAATTATGCCATTTATATGCATATCCATAGTCGTCGGTCAAACACAGGTGTCTTTCTGCTTAAGTGGAATATATTTAAAAATGAAGTGGCATATCTCTGTATGGAAATTACACGGTTATATTTATTAAAGCAATTGCACTCAGTCTTCATAAGCTGAATTTATTTGTATATTAATTGTACTACAGAAGTTAGTATGCAATTTATATATTAATTATAAATGTAATTACCGATAAGTTATGAATATAAGTGTGTAAACACGTTTCTGTATTTATCTTTATTTTTCTTGTATGACATTTTCCCATAGTTTTCTTACGCTAACGTTTTAAGAGTAAATCAAACCTCTAAACACAAACTTTTGGTAATATCTACCTAACTAAAAATTAAATAAAATATACTAGTGTGTACACTGGTTTACTAGAATAAAGTCCTGCATTTTAGTCTTACTCAATATTCAGTACTGCAAATTCATGTGGAATTCAGGCACCTTTAAATTCATTTCAATTAATTTAACTAATTAGCATGAAATGATTGTAGCAGTATCTTTTAAAATATAATTCTCATTACTGGCTGGGCTGAAGAGAGACGTTAACGCGAATGTAATTCAGGGCTATTTCTAGGCTAGATGCCTGCCTGGCCTGGTGTCCGTCTGGGGGGGCTGCCGTGAGTGTAAGTGGCAGTAGCTACCTGGGATCAACCATCTCAGCCAAAGCAAAATGTCGTCATCGAAGCTGACAAGTCGACCGGAATGAGGGGCCGCAGCCGGGTTCTGAAACCCCAAACTTACATGAGAAAAAAAAATTTAAATACACTCACTGGCTAGTGTGGAAGAGGCCACCCTAACCTAACTCAAGCACCCCACCCAAAGACAGAGCCCTTTGTGGAAGAGGTTGACCTGACCTAACTCAAGCACCCCACCCAAAAACAGAGCACCCCACCCAAATACAGAGCCCTTTGTGGAAGAGGTTGAGCTAACCTAACTCAAGTACCCCACCCAAAGACAGAGCACCCCATCCAAAGACAGAGCACCCCACCCAAAGACAGAGCC
>JAODKM010000016.1:11046623-11066600 GCA_026780845.1 Petrocephalus sullivani | reverse complement strand
CGAGGGGACAAAACACTTTCAGGCCCCAGGATATCACAGGCCCATGCCTCCTGCTAATTGTGAATTAGAAGACAGCCCAGAAAGGCACTTTTGTCCCATTTAGCAGATGGAGGGAGCCCTTTACGGAGATCTCACCTGCCCATTCCGTTTATCACCATGCGTCTAGGACGACAGCGGCAGGCAGAAGGTTTAAGGCGGTAATCTCACATATATAGTGTACTGTCACCATATGTCACCCCCACCCACCAGCAAACAGCCACATGGACGATAACACAGCAAAAGAAAGTGAGGCCACTCTGGCACATAAACAGAGACGGACTTGCTCCCAGTAGCCTTTGTAGGCGGCTGCGTCCTTCAGCGAGAGGCGAGACCCCCGTCAGGATGATCCCGCATGCTTCCGACAGCGAGTGCCGACAGGCAGCGCAGGAAAGATGAAGCGAGGCGCATCAGCAGAATGCAATAACGACGTGCCATGAAAGCGGGCCTTCCGGATACCTGCAGCTCCCTGCCCAGAGTCATTGCTGAAGACTCGGGTGGGTGCTCTATGCCGCGAGGCGGACGCCGACCAGCTGACACGTATTTGCATCCCCCTTAAGGAATAGCCCGAGTAGCCACCAGCGCTTGAGGGTCAGAACTCTCTCTTGATAAGATTCAGCACTTCCAGGCTCAGTGTGCCAACATGCTGCGAGATTCTGCTGATTGCGTGACAGGGTTTCCCAGTCAACAGATCAGCCCAGCAATGAAAGGTCACGTTCTTCTCAATTATGACTCTGTACCATCTGTACCAGCTGTTAAGGTTCTTTATTATACCAATGCGTGCACACATCCCAGCAAGCCATGTTTATCAGAAAGGATGGACTCGGCACATGGCACCGGCAGGCCCAAAACAGATCTGCAAGATTCAGCAGGCTTCCAAACCTGCCATACTTATAAATCAAGCAAGACTGAAAATTGGAGGTAACAGTAGCTGGCCCATTTCTGGATGCTTGAACACAGTCAGTCCTATGTTTTATTGTTTATAACTATCATTATTATTTTTCCAAAGTGAGTCTGCATGACCAATCGGTTTCAGACACGGCAGACCTTGCCACAATTTTGAGTGAATGAACACATTTTTAGGTCTGAATCCAAGAGATTCAGCCAATTTACTTATAGCGCAGCCTATATTTAAATTACATATCACATCACTTCCATTGTATACCATCTGCAGAGAACATTTGGAGTTAATGACATAGTATGAAGCAATTCAGAAAGAACTGAGTGGGTTTAAATGGTTCTTTCCAGCTTTTAGATACATTTAGCACCTGATTAAATCTAAAAAAAGAGAAACACAAAATTGAACACACAATAGTATAGTAATTATTTCACAAATCCTTTATAATTACTTTTCAAGCAGAAATAGCAAGCATGTAAGCACAAGGCTGTCATCATCCATCCTGCAAATCAAAAGTAATTGCAAACGCACTTCAAAAATGAGCTTAGTAAGTAATTATCCCTCTGTGAGTTAGATCTATATAATGTGATTTCACCAGAGGGAAGTAATTCTGGTGATTTCTGGCATATCTGAAATACTGTAAATTAACCAAAGTCCATGGCATTAATATGCTTGACTGTCTGTAAAACAAAGCTTTTATATCGTGGATTCATAGAGAGCTGCATAATGCTATTCACTTTAATATGATTTACAGGGTGTGCTACATTCCGTCCATTTCTCTACTTTCTGTGAGTATGGCCCAGGTGCATTCACACACAGACACAAGGCACAATAGGGACAATTTAGACTCACCGCTTCCCCAGAATGAAGGGATTTCCAGACAAAACCACATTCTCGCTGCTGAATTCCCACAATTATGTTTTTCATAAAATATTAAAGAACAATATTCCATTGATTATTTGATTCATTTTCTTTCAGATAAAGACTGACATCGATCTGTTTGTTACTTTCTAGAGGTTGAGTAATTTTTGGCCTTCTCAAATAATTAGTTGTCTTATTGCAATATTGAACTAGGGTGATGTGCACAGTTTGCCTCATATAATTTATAGCCTGAGAAGTCTGCAGTCAATGAAGTGTAAATCATAACACCAAAGGCCAGTTTTGGGTGGGAAAGGAGTCAGGATTGTTAGTTGTGTTTAACATAAATATTGCCAAGGGATTTAGGTGGTGTCCGTAGATGAATTTTCAGTTTGACTGAAGCATATAATGTTTTTTTGAAATAGATGTCTTCAAATTGAGCCATATTTTAGACAGAGTCCCGAAAACACATCTAAAATTGTGTTTATTGTCGGCCTGTGTGACGCACACTGGCGGCACCAGATGCTACAGCAATGATTTATAATACGAGGTGGCCATAAACTCTGTTAGACACCCACTGCAGTCTGTTAGATGCCGATTCAACTCTGTTAGACGCCCTTCAACTCCGTCAGAAACCCATTCCGCTCTGTTAGACGCCCATCAACTCTGCTGGACACCCATCAACTTTGCCGGATGCCACGGTTTGTTGTGGCGGGGGGGGGGGATTGCTCAAGACAAAAGGGCTTCAGATAATCAAAAACATTCTATTAATAAAAACACATAAAACCTCCAGAACCGAAAAGTGAGCTGCTCTACACTACATCCCAGGCTTGGAGTTTGGCCCTAGCTACTTTTCTGAAACGCGTCCAGCTGGCCCTGTTTCCCCCTAAGCAGTATAATTTGCTCAATCGGGGGGGGGGGGGGGGCGGGGTTTCACTAATTGAGCTGTCTGTGGGCTCAGTGCTGGTAATCAATCGCCATGGCGATGGGAAATCACCAGACCCCAGCCGTGTTCCGTTTCCGGATATCTGCCAGCCCGCGACACTCGCGCCTCGAAAAACAGCGTCAGAGCGGCTACCGATTCTGGCTAAATCCATTCCGTCTTTACCGTCGCATGAGGACAAAGCAGCACAGGGCGCCACTGACTCCTGACCTGTAGGTCTGGGCATGCGAGGAGCCTGCAGGTCTCTGCTATAAAAACATCACTGGGGTGCCGCAAAGGCGAGGTGCGGTGGACAGCATCCAGTTCGCAGTTTCACTCTCTAGGATGTTAGCTATCTGACATTTGCTGACCGGGGTCGGGCGATCTCTTGCGTTACCATGACAATTGATCACAAATTCCACAGATGACTCAGGTAATATAACCCAGCCGACACTCAAGAGAATGATTACCTTACTAGGGTTCAGGGAGGGTTGGAAGAGTCTCAAGGAAAACTCATCCACTGGCGTAGTGTCCAGAGTATTTTTGTTTGTTGTTTTTCAAGGGTCTTCATTTTGTACCGCACAATATGTTCTGCTTTGGAAGGGACCCTGTCCCTTTATTTATTGTTGGTACTAGTCTTTTTTTTTTTTTTACTTGAACCCTGCTGCCCCCCCTGGCCATTCTCCAAACCTTGCCCCCTACCCCTGGGTAAAATTTAAAAAAATTAAAAACAATTTAAATATAAATTTGGTAACACTTTGTATTAACTGCACCTTTGTAATGCATTCATAAGCAGCCATATACCCTAACAGCTTAATACACATTAATACCAAACATTATATGATTAAAAGATTGTAATGTTTGTTATTATCACATACTGTTTGTTCTTAATGTATATTATAGCTGTATATTCAGGAATGTTAGAACGGTAAGGTATACTTACATGCTGCTTATGCATGTTCTACAAATGCATGAATGCATTACAAAGGTGCAGTTAATGTAAAGCATCGCCAAACATTGCGTATAAGGACAGACATCGCAGGAAATTGCAATAAGCTCTTGCTCCAGTTACATCATAGTCTACGTATCTTGGGCATTTAAGAGATGGCCCTAGCTGATTCAGGGCCGATGTAAACTAGAGAAATGGTTTGACTTACTTCAGTCATGTTTTAATCTTCTTGAAAGGTGAACAAGGTATACTAGAATAAATGAGCATGCAGAAGCTTATAATAAAAATCCAAAATGTGGCATTACAGCTGAATATCTCAGGTAACCTACAAACAGGTGATGAGTTTATTTATTTATATTACAGAAAAATACAAATGATTTTCTGGTTCATTAACTGATATGTTTAATATATCTGAGTACTATGTTATATGAGTATACTTTGTATTTGTATTTGTGTATGTAGTGAAATTATATACTCAATACCTTAAATATAATATCCATTTTCCTTTTTTTTTTTTTTTTACCTGTGCTTGAATGTCTGTATGATGAAATGTATTTGGTTCATTCACCTGTAAACAATGGTGATTTCCCCCCCTTTGCAGATATAAAATCTTAATGAGTGATCCTTCAACATCAACATGAAATGACATTTTAAAGTCAGAGCAGGTTCCCCGAAGCCGCTGGGACCGCACTCAGAAGCTGACCGTCTGAATGCACGCAGCTGATATATCCCCGGCTATGTTCCAGCACAAAAACCTGAACCCCCTACCACCCATATCGTGCCTCCAAATCCAGCCCTCACCCCTCCTCCACTCAATTATTTATAAAAGAAATGAGAGTTTTTCAAAGTTTAATAATTTACAGTTTCACACTGAGCGGAATAAACGTGTTAAGGATTAGAGACATTGCCGTTTTCATGGCTCTCTTTCTTGTGTGATTGTTTCTTTTGTTAAAAACAGCTTAGGATGGAACTGTGAGAATTCAGCCTTTAGTGATAGGATGCTCCGTGCATTTTGGTATATTGCACAAATGTGCCATTGCCTACTACAGTTCAAATAAAGTTTTATTACAGTTCGAAATTCAAACTTTTCTGGCATGGCATCCCAAAGCCTTCCATTAGGTGAACTCAATATCATACAGATCTGACAGAAAACTCACTTTCAACCTAAAAGGTAACAGGGCAGATTACAGCATAACTTAAAAGTTATGGTGAGGAACTCCTGTGTGCCAAAATCACTGACCCACCCATCCCTGTTGCTGCCATTTGGTAGAACAGCCTTTGTTTTTTTAGTTGTGTTGCCAATTTGTTTCAAATATCTGAAGTAAATGTACAGTCCCATAATGCATCCCATCCACATTGACATGGACCTGTTATAATTATTTGTCATTTATTACTCATGTTGCATCGAGGTTGTGAGAGTTTAATTATCTGAAAATCCAGAAACTGCTGACACATGCAGAAAGCTCCGGTCATCAGTGTTTCCCCGTGCCTGAAAACTCTCAGAGACGAGTCTTCCCTGACGCCCCCTGCTTTGGGTGAAAGGCAGTGGGTTTTTCCTACCATGCCAGCGCAAGTCCATAAGAGATCATCACCTTGTAGTGGAATTTTAAAGCAAACCTGTTATTTCCGGTACAAGGCCTCATATCGCGCGCTGTTTATACAATGAATATACAAATAATGACGGAAAAGGTGGAAACACTGCTTTTCTCTTTTGCAAAACTGCCTAACGACAGTGCGGGGAATCTCTCCTGGGAAACGTCAGGCACAAGGCCAGGGACACTTTGGGTAGGATGCCTGCCAGTCACAGGGCAAACTCAAAGACACCAATTCATCTAGCCGCATGTCTTCAGACCGCAGGAGATAGGCTGCACGCCAGAAGTTCACAGGCACAAAGTGGCGGTGCGAGACCACAGGGCTACCCACTGATACACTGCACCACACAGGCAGAAATGAAATCCCCAAATTCTCAAACCAAGGCAGCATCAGAAGGTGGCTCCTTTTAAGACAGCAGTCCAAGAAGCTGCTGAAAGTACATCTCGAATTAGCTACGCGTTTATGTCGCATCGACGTTCCAAATGCTAGCGAAAGCAGTTCGTCCTTCGCTGATTTTCACGTTAACGTCTCTTTTTCTTTATTTCCTCGGCCCTCCTTTTTTATTGGTGTCTGCTTCCTTCGCAATTTTTCAACATTGTTTTCGTGATTATGGTCCTTCAACCCTAAATAATGGGCTTAGGGACCAAATGCGGCGAAACCATTTTAATGAGGTGGGACCTTTTATGTTCCTCTTGAGCGGCTGCCCTGCTATCCGCTGCGAGCAGACTAAATCAGACGTTGATAATTGTTTTAACAAAGGAGATGCTCCCAATAGTTTCTGCTGGGACATTTGTGGGTGTTGGGTAACTAATAAGAACATTAATCAAGTCTGTAGGACTGGAGGCTGACAGCGCCTCAAGATTCATGTTTATTGCATTAATTCACCCCCCTCCTCCAGCCCCCCCCATGGACCTGCTAGTCGAATCATGCCTACATGGATAAAAGCCTTGTACTCACACGTCATTGACGTAGCATGGATAAGGCATTTGCTGAACAAACACCCCAAGGGGTTGGGAGGCGGAGGTGTGTGCTTGGACGATTCCGTGGTCCAGCATGTCCTGCAGATAGGCGAAACCACCTAGCACGTAATGGAGGTCGTTGAAGGGGTGGGCACGAGCCCCCGGGGACCAGAGCCTGGTGGGAGAAAGACGAGTCAGCTCCAGAACGTGGGCCCACGGGCAGCCTCCTCCGAGATGCTCGCTAAACGATCGGCCGAGACGTGACCGGCCAGGAGGGCACGATGAAAAATTCATGCCGCTGTGTCACGGTTCTAGACCACGATCCAGGCAGAGAACGTTGTCTTTCGTTTGCTTCTTTAATTAAATTATTTTCAAAGGTCATTTTCAAAGGAACTCCTGATGCAAAATTGATCAGCGGTAGATAGCAAACATGGTCCACGTGGGGTGTTAAGAAGAGATCAAGCAAAAAATAAACTGTGGCATGAAAACAAATTTAAGTTAGCAGAAGATATGGCCTTTCTACACTCCATATTGCTGCAAACTAGTGAAACTCTGGCACAAACCACTAAACTTATCCATACCTTTCTTTTACTTTATTTGTTCTCTCAACATCTTCAATGTCCATCCTTATTTTGTACTTCACAAACGGTGGAGGTTTGCTGGATTGAGGGTCAATATCCAGGAATACAATTCCTGCCCAGAACTTGTTCTCGTCGATAAGCTTCCGGGACCTGGATACTAGGGTGCCCTCATCAGCGGCGGCCTCAAACTTATCAAGGTCGAAACACTGCAACAGACAAAGGGGATTATCTGGGGAAAGTGACATGCAGTATGTTTATCATTTTGTGAATCTGAGTGAAAATTATTCAATAATTATTTTAGGGACCTTGGGAATGGTATTAAAAAAGGGAATTTTATCATTAAATATTAAGAATGAAGGAGGATACATCATATAAAAACATTATAAGGAAATTCCTATCTAGCTAAGGCT
The DNA here is from genome assembly GCA_026780845.1 of Petrocephalus sullivani. NCBI lineage: Eukaryota > Metazoa > Chordata > Actinopteri > Osteoglossiformes > Mormyridae > Petrocephalus > Petrocephalus sullivani. The sequence continues at coordinate 11,059,394 of JAODKM010000016.1, read as the reverse complement.
ATAGAAACAATCTGAGGAAGTACAGGATGAGAGTACACACACACTCAGGCAGATACATACAGTATTCACCCCAAGAGTAATGAATTAAGGGCACAATATAATCACAAATTCAACTCAACTAGCCGTTATTGGAGTTTGGTTAGCACAGCCACATATGTGGGGAAGAGCATGCAGACTCAGTGTAAACAGGCTGGGGTAAGTCCTTCACCACATAATACTGCACAGTACTATACACGGTGTATATTACTACACATTCTATAGTGGTTTTAGATCCAGCTACACTCGTTTCATACCTTAAATAACAGCGCCTCGCTACTTTGTAACCCAAAACCCAGATCAATACTGCAGTTCTTCACATTATTATCCATAACCGCCTGTCACCAAACTGAGCTCTAGAACTTTGAATAACTATAAATCTCATCCAACTTCTCCCCAGAGCAATTACAGAGGCACAGTGAGACGAATTCTGATCCTCACTGCCGGGGGACTTTGTGATTTTGTTTGTATCGATTATTTCTGCTCTGTCGATGTGTCTTTTTTTTTTTTTTTTTGCCAATTCGGATACAGGAAATCGTGAAGTGGAAGTGGCAGAAGTTTCCTGTTTGGTCAGCACATAAAGCAGCATGGCAGTTGCGATGACAGAGCAAAACTGGTGTCTTCTGAGCTGTTACAAAAGCTAGGAAGGTGGCCCTTACTATACAGATGCTCCTCGCTCTTCCGCGATTCAACTTATGGTATTGCGATTTTATGATGGCGCGAGAGCGATTCCCAGACTAGCTATATGCCGTATGATAATGTCTACTGATGCCAGGCGATGGCAGCATCCACGCGGCCAAGCATCCCATCTCTGATGCAACATCTCAACCAGTGTTTAATAACGTATCATAGTGGTTTTCTTTCTATATTCAAACAAATAAATTTGTATTCATTAATTTCCTATTCAATTACGATATGTAGTTAGTTACAGTATTTATTTATTTATTCAGTGACGGTAGCTATTCATTTACTAATCACTACATATTCATATTCGACTTACGATATTTTCCACTTACAATGGGTTCCTTGGAACGTAACCCCATCGTAAGTTGAGGAGCACCTGAACACCAAGCAAGGAACTTAACCTGAATTATTCCACCAAATATAACCAGCCACCGAACATTTGTGAAGCTACTTTAAATAAAAATGTTGACCAATAATCATTCTTGTGTCAAATTGCTTCCACTACAGTATCTTTGGAATTTGGAAATTCTGCCTTCCCCAAAACAACAGCTAACCTGGTAGCAGATGAATACTGGACACTATTAATACACAGAGAGTTGTCTGTTACATCTGTTTTTGTTGCCATACATGTGTTAAACCCCTGAAAACAACAGAGCTATTAATACGTATTTCTGGGAGCCAAGCATACGGGTCTTGCTGTGTCACACCAAGCCTTAAATCCTTGGTGAAAAATCTCATTTTACAGTCTATAGTGGTCTCAGTTTGCCCGATAGTTGGACAAGGGGGGGTCCGCAGCAGGGGGGAATGAGAATGATTGTGTCTTCCCCTCCAGCTATATATGACTTATTAATCCCATCTCAGAAGCAACAGAGGGAGGAGAAGAGAGAAAGGTGACACAGAATGGAGAGAGCCACAAAAGCTAAGACTGGCAGAGGTAGGAGAAACCACTAGGTCAGAGCCTTGGGGAGGCAGCCGCTTCTTGTCTTGGGACGGATGCGGTGATGAAGCTGTGGGAATCGGGATCCGTGCGTAACTCCTCTGCATGCGGCCAGCACCAAACCCCCCCGCCGCACACCATATCTGAGCAGGTGAGCCATACCTGACAGATGAGAGAGCCACATGGCGCGTCTCTGTTTCTGCCGGGATTTCATCACTCTCTGCTGTGAGTGTTCCCGCGTGCCAGTGGCGGCCATGCCAACATGCACACCGTCCCAGCAAAATTCTCTCGGCACTACTCGCGCCGCAGGTATTCTGGTGCACTTACAAAATTTGGGAGTATTGGGATTTTCTGGAAATAACAGGCAAACTTTACAGCGACCAGCACAGGGGGTCCAGGCAAGGGAGGGACAGGACCACATATTTATAGCTAGTCCACAAGACAAAGATGGCCTTCTTCAGTAGGTGACTTTCTGATTTGCTAGGATGCAAAGACACAGCCTGTAAGGCCACATGAGGATCATAATGAATTATAAATTAAAACTGTACAATTGCTTCATGGGTCTCCATCACTAGCTCACACAACACAGCATGCATACCGGAAACTAGGCTTGTTAGGTTTTTACAGACAATTACCTGATCCAATATCAGTAAGACCGGCGAAGGGAATATGTTTCGTAAAACTCCTCATCTGAGGCGTGCGAGCCTGCAGTCAGATGACCTCACTTGTGCCATTTCCTGATGGCAGTACAACATTAGTGTGATACTCTACCTGCAATGTGTGAGCTGAATGCATAGATATCAAGAAAAAATTACAATACCTGGTAGCACAGCCCACAAATATTCAATTATTCAAATAATGTTTTCTATTACAGATGGATTATAAAAACCACTAGACAATCATTTTGGAAAGTCTACACCCGGCACAACAAAACCACAAATGGAGAAAAACAACACATTTTATATTGTGTGGATCAAATATAATGTTTCATATTGTGTATGCAACATATACACGATGCAAATCCATCCATCTTGTCAGGGAAGCGGACCAAACGAGGCTGCTGGTACATGTGTACATGCTCATTCCTGCACTGTAGGCCAATCAGAAGCATGCATTCTTCTACCTGCATATACTTGGCCTGCAGGAGAAGACACCAGCAACCGACGGAAAGCATGCAAACTCCACGTGCATCGTGGGGGCGGGATTCAAACGCACAACCATGCCGGTCTGCAGCAGTAATGCTACAGTGCTACCAATAACCCATATTAAACAGCTATCCTTCCATCTATCCATCCATCTGGTTACAACCACTTTTCCTGAGCAGGATTGCGGAGGGACCTGGACCCTATCTGGGCAGCATATATATGAAATATACAGTGATGTGTAAAATCCACAGAAACACAGTCATCCATGCACACGCAGCAATGGGGTAATGTAATGAATGTGACAGATGATGGATTTTGTGGTCCCGGTCCTGCACTGTAACAGTAATAATCAGGCCTTATTGTAGATGCAGAGTCAAGACCTAGGCTCTGCATTTTTTATATTTCCTGTTAATAACCCCAGTGCAGCACACATCTCTGCACAATAGATTAAAATGATCTCACACTCCGTACTATATCCGTCACAGTCACATGACCATGCATCATACTTGTTCTGCAAAATAATGCTCCAGGAGTCCTGCTGTATTGAAAACACCCAGCAGTGAAAGGGGAACGAAGCACTTCTTTCTGCTACTTGCAAGTGTAACAGACAGATCTGAGGCAGCTTTTGACACGGCCACCTCCTCCCAAACCCCAAGATGCTCCTCGGGCCGAGTAACGGGTGACAAAGCATGCCTCTTCTCGGCTCATGGGGCCCATCCCCACCAAAATTCTTATGGAAATAAGTGCAAAGACATGCCACTTTCATCATGGCCTTCCCAGAAACCTTCCCAGACAGCGTTACCCATGTGACAGGGCGCCAAATATGAGGTGGCTCCTCGGCCGCACGCACCCCCACAAACTGTGCCAGCATGCGCAGGGCCTCGCTGGTGCTGTTGAATGCGTTCCTCCAGTCGTAGGCCGGCATGCCTGGGGGACGGTCTTCAGGGGGGCCGTTGTAGAGGAAGTTGGCCAGCGCCTCTGCAGTCAAATGGGCCCGGCTGAGCTGCGGGTTCAGAGTGGCGGCGAATGCGGGGTTCTGCAACAGGCCCTGAGATGCAACCAAGAAAATGCGCATATCAAGTACACAAAAAACTGATAGGTGGCCATTCAGCCAACCTCACACACTTGCATATTTAAAACTAAAACATGCGATAATCTGTCTATTATGAACTTATTCTATACCTAGAATCTAGCATCGCCACGTCACTCCTTGCGTGATGCTTTTTCATTTCTTTTTTAACTATTCTAACCAGATTCCCAACTAGATTCCACTTTTGGCCTCTTGGTACTGAACCAACCAGGTAACAAGTATATGCATCAGGAGTCGCTGGCACATGCTACTCATGCTCTGCTGGAGACAGAGCTTCCCTTGTGATCTGAGCCCCGTCCCTGTGCAGCCGTGCACAAGCTAACACTCACAGAGGCAGTCACAGTCACATGGTCAGGGAGGTCACGTCATTCAACGTGCACTAAAGGCCCCACGTCACAAGTACAACTGGGCAGTGCATAGCGGGTTAGGAAGGCCACAGGTTTGAATCCCATGGGCAGTAAATTAATAACTTCGTCAGATGTCCCGAGCCAATATCCAAGATCAGAACTGGGGCCAATACAGGCATTTTTTAAATTGCTCCAGCCTGATCCAAATCCCCATTTATTTAATTCTCCACGCCCGCCTAATTTACTTCAGTTGTGCAGATTGCAAGGTTCTGTCATACGCTGCGGTAAACCTGAGGGAGACAGCCGGAAACTACAAACCATCGAGATGTCAGCCGTGTGGAAATCCTTTAAACTGGAAACTCAAAGCAGCCCTGCAGTCTGCAGTGCCGTCCTTGCGGGAGAAGGTAGCAACCGAGTCACGTTTAATACAACAAATCTAATTAGGCACCTGCATACACATCATAAGAAATAATATTCCAAAATCATGAGGCTTACTCAGATGAAGAATGCACCAACACCTACTGAATGTGTAAACGTTTATATATTTAACAAAAGATCAGCTCAGGATATTGAGTGGATTGGATCGGGGTACCAAAGAAATGGATCAATATTACCAATATCACCAAAGCCCTTAGCCCCAAGTGCTCCAGGAGAGCTGGAGGCTGGCTGATCCTAACCTTTGACCCCAAGATTTCCACACTTGTACATCACTTTGGACAATGCTGAATTACACAAATGCAGCACATACTCTGCTAAGAGCTGTCATGCACCACTCGCTGCCTCCCACACCTAAAGCCCAGCCTCCGCCATCATTTCCGGGAATAATGGCTGCGGTCACTAGCGGCAGGCAACCATTCATGCCTTACACCCGTAACTGGAGGGGTTAATGGGGAAGTACATTAATCTAAATGCAAATTAGCTTTCCGCTACACACAGCTCCATGCAGGTCGAATGGGCGGCCATCCCAATGAAAGCTGAGCGTACCCAGTGTAATGACACACTGTTATGCCAGTATGCTTCATGTGCAGGGTCGCTCTTTTAGGCTAAATCTGTGTGATCGGTCTCTTCCGGAGTGTTCCGCTTCGCCATAGGTGCTGGTGCAATCACTGCTGATTCATTCGTAATTGTAAATCGGTGCTTGTTGCTGCTCCCAGCTCCCTAAACATGTAGACCAGGGGTGCCAAACTCCAGTCCTGGAGGGCCGGTGCCCTGTGCCGCTTAGTTTTTTCCCTGTTTAACCACAAATGAGTGAGCTGAAGAGCTGTCTGGTAGCACAAGGAGCTGCAAGGAGCTGAATCAGGTGTGGTAAATGCGGGTAAACTCAGAAATGTGCAGGGCTCTGGCATGGAGCTGGGAGGAAGCGGAAACATGGACTGTCTGGTAGGGAGCTGGGATGGAGCAAAAATGTGGACTGTGTGGCAGGGAGCTGGGAGGGAGCAAAAACATGGACTGTCTGGTAGAGAGCTGGGAGGGAGCAAAAACATGGACTGTCTGGTAGGGAGCTGGGAGGGAGCAAAAACGTGGACTGTCTGGTAGGGAGCTGGGAGGGAGCAAAAACGTGGACTGTGTGGCATGGAGCTGGGAGGGAGCAAAAACTGAACCGCCTGTGGATCCCCAAGGACTGGGTTGGGAAACATTGCTCTGCACTCACATGTGCACCACCCTGTAGCTTTTAAGTGGAATCACTACCTGCTGAGTCACCAGGCCATCCGTATTTATACAAGTAATTCATGATACATCATGTACAATTGCCCCATCTGTCATATCCGTTGCGCTTCTGTTAAAACACAAGGCACACAAATCACATCGGGATCACATGCAGGGGTCCGGCAAGCATCCAACTGGGTTCCTTCACGCAAACAAGGGCTTTCTTAGATAATACATCAGGCTATGTGTATTTCATTTGATATGAAAAATGTATGTGAGATATGCACAGGCTTTTCAAAAGCCAGGCCTTGAAAAAGCAAACAACTGTTACACCCTTATGCCTATATGTGTTTTACTTTTTCTCTCGCTGTGATAATTGGAGGCATAATAATTGTTTGAGGGATATTGATCCCGTTGCTCTTTCTCGGGGAAACCGTTAAAGTGTCCTCAGTCGTTTCAGCTCGTTTTATTTCCAGCCTGAAATCAATAATATGTCAATAACCGGTCTCCCAGAAGGAGCCGGGCACCAGCCTGGCTTATGACCAGCAGGGCTACTGGGCTGTGGAATTGCTTTTATTGTAAAAACGAGTCGTCGTTCAGCAGACCCTTTCATCCGAAGCGACTTAGGCCTTACAGCTTAACCTCTTAAGGCCTTAAACACCTGGATGCTTTAACAGGAGACATTTGAGAAGCTCATAGCCACAGCAAATGAGCAGTTAGCTGGCTATGGGGAACCAGCTCTTTGGGTTTGGTGGGTATAGATGAGGTGATATGTGGCCCAAACATTCACATTACCTTGTAGCAGCTAAGGTTATGTGTAGCGGTGTGTAGGAGCCTTTGCCTGTATCCGGAAGGTTAGCAGTTCAAATTCCCTGGCCGACAGAGTCATCATATCACTGTCGGGCCTTTCAAAAAGGCACTTAACCCCGAAAACTCCAGGGCCATCAGAAAGATGGCTGACCTGCACTCTGGCCCCGAGCTTCACTATTACAGTACCTGTATATAGTGTATGTTTGTCTCATAGGAGAGCAACATGGGGTATATGAAAATGGAATTTCATTTTACTTGCAACCAGCATAATGACGATAAAGTTATTTTAGTCTACAAAGCAGTAAGACCTGCCGCAAGCAGTATGGAGCTTGCAAAGGACTACAAAGAAGAATGAGTATCGGGTCTGGGATGTGTTCTGGGAGTCAGGGAAAAACATATTGCTATTAAGGAACAGGAAAAATGAATGGGTGTCCTCGGCTCCTGCAGGGACCTATGGTTACTTTCATCATCATAAAAAAATCTTTACAATCACTGCACATTTATCATCTCGGTAATGCTTTCTGCCATGTCTATAAGAGCCTATGAACACATTCATAACAAATTATAATGCATTCATAAAGCATTATAGACAAGGCTATAAATATTTGGTGTTTTAATTTAACTGCCCCTCCCTACTGCAGAACGTAGAACATTCATAAGCAGCATGTAAGTATACCTTAACGATCTAACTTGCCGTAACAGCTATAATATACATTAACATATGTTATATGATTATAATGTTTATTATTGTCATGTAAAATTAATTATTATTGTATATTTAAGCATTATAAAAACATTATAAAGATGTAAAATGTCACAAAATATTTATAAAAAGGCATAACATATTACAGCCATATTTATTGTGTTTATTATGCATTATGAATGCTTTATGAAGCTCTCATTTAAAATGCACTATAGATACCTTCAAAATGCAGTACAAAGCATCCTTAATGCTTATATGGGCCATTATAATGCATTATGGAGTACATTATGGATGAAAGCTTCATTGAATCTTATTCAATATCTTCCCCTATATCGTAAGTATTATAATCAGCTCTACAATTCCTTATGACTGTCAATAGAAGATGCTGTAATGCTTTATTAATTCTTATACTGACCATTATAATGCATTATGAAGATATCTATGGTACATTATAGGTAAGAACTGTAAGTGAAGTGTGACCATTTTCTCTTATTAAAGAGCTGATGATTGAAATTTCAAAAGATAAGGAAGTTTACGCTTGAACAAACTATAATTAATGCAAGGAATAGGATAAAAAATAGTACAAAGAGGTTAAGCAGCACAGAGAAAAGTCTACTTTATTGTGTTACTTGAAAACTTGATGGGCTCATATCAAACCCTGGAGCATCTTCTCACCAAGCTCTCTCAGGCTGACACACAGGACGTCCTAAAGCCACATGACTCCTGGTGTCTGCAAATAGGTCAGCCTGGGCCCAAAGGGAGAAACATGACGGGCAGCCCCCAGGGAAGTGGCTTGATTCATTCATCGAGCTGAAGTTCCCCAAAAGAAGTCTCTGCTTAAATGCTGCTGCTTGCATAGCAAATAATGGCATGTACCTGTGTGGGCCTAGCCAAATCTGAGAGTGGTAAATAGCCCTAAACAACAAATAACAAAAAAAAACTACCCTAGAATATTCAATTGATAGGAATTTATTTTTTTTAAACAACTCTAAGCCCCTCTAGCACATTATATCACTGCAGGGACCTCAGAGGGCCATATTTTAAGCAGATAAGTCAACTCATGGTTTAAACACACACCAGCAACTGAATAAACTTGAGGCACATATATAAATAATATAAACCACCACTAAACAGCCTGTAACTACGAATGGGAAACAGGTATTATAAAACACAGTGCTATAATGCATTGTCTGCGGTCACTGACCACAAACTCAGATTGGCAGTTACTAAAATCATTTTCAAGAGCAGCTGTTCCAATCTACAAGACTTATTAAAATTTAACCAACAAGACACGTCAATCCAATTGACATTTCGCACCGTGCCATCCCTGGCGACAGAAGTTGGGGTGAACATGAGCACAATGCAGACGGCTAACACTGGAGCCGAACACAAATCCAACTAGCTGCACGTCACATCACATCTGGCTGAAACCTTGAATGTCAACTGTCAAAAAACCAGTACATTCTTTAAAAATATGAAATCCATCTATGGTGGGTCTGGGTGCTCATACTTGATGTTTTACAGAAAGCTGAAGGAGACAACAGGAACTTATGCAATCTAACTACTATGCCACCTACCTCCCCTGTACTGAAGGGGAGGTCGCCATGGTCGCCAGGGTAGTCAATCTGAAATACTGACTGGCTTCTGTGATAGGCCACTTCTCAGGATAAGCCCATGGATGTCTGTCAGCCAAACATGGGTGATAGTAGGCGGGGTTTTTCCAAAGGTAAGCTTGCCCTCTCTTTATCCTGACACATCCCCCTCCTGACTCCTGTAGCAAAACATTCCAGTCTTTAGTAGTAACGACTTCTTCACTGCACCAACACACCTCCCAAACATGAGAGTGCAACAGAGTGAAAAACCAGAAGTTACGCCCAAATCGGGCACCATTTCCACATCCACAAAAGCGTGGAGGTACCTGCACAGAGCTGGAAGACAAGCAAATTATAGATGCAAGGCGTCAGTCTTCGGTGAACCGATCCTGCATGCATAGCGGTAATTATAGCTGTTTGCAGTGCATCATTGTAAAAGCCACTGCTGGTAATTAGACACAGCCTTCCAACATTAAACACTTACAACATGCAATTCAGTTCAGTTCTACTTGTGTTAAAGGACCAACTACATTTTTCTCTATCTATAAAGCACATTCCCTTATTGGATAATTGATTCCATGGTGCACATACCTTTAAAGAGTCCCCAATGTAGTTTCAACATATGTTAAAAATATACAGTATGTAACATGCAAAATATATATACCATGTGTGCATGTATCATATGATACTGTGCTAGTCTTAGCCAGTCAAAGAAAGTGATGTTTAAATGATCTTCATGTTGGTGTAAAACTATGATGTAATGTCTATCAAAGGCTTTCAGTTTAGCCATTTTAAAACCTCTCCTAACAACACCCTAGTGTTTTCAACAACCATCCATTCGATGCACTTTTTTCTACTTGACCACTAGCAAACTATGTCTGGCTAATCAATACCTCATTGAGTTATTTAACTAATTCATTTAATAATTAATTGTGCTGGCGGTCTAAAAAAAGTTCCAAAAAATGCATGCAATGCCTGAAGTGCCCCTGAGAAGAGGTTCAGGAACTGATGTGGTGTTCATCTAACCATTCAATAAGACATCAGTGAGTTCCTGGAGAACAGACGAAATTTTTAGTCTTTGGTTAATTAACTTAACATCTAATGTTAAACTGTATTTAGACGCTTACTAGCCAGATAAATAGCTTGACTGCCTAAGTATTTTGTACAGTACTGTGTATGTGTTTGTGTGTGTGTATATATATATATATATGCAAACACTATATACAAACACTTATGTGCCTGTGACTCCAATGCCAAGTTCCCTATGACAGCCACACAAGTTGTAACAAACCTTTATATATGCTTATGACAAGTCGGCTGTCATGAAGAGCACATGTTGGTGTCATGTATCTGTCATAGAGCTCCCTTATATAAAGTGCACCCTATACTTTATTTGGTGCAAATTGAGAATGCTTGTATCTGAGCAAGCACTGCAGCTTCACATACTGTAATAGTGGAAGAGTTAGAGCCCAACATTAATGACTGCATCCATACTGCAGCTCATCCCCCGAGCCGGTCAGCTGTTACCCGCAGAGAGTTCATCTGCCAGCTGTCCTGCAAGAAATCCCAGATTTTTGGTCCCTGTGCTGCCCAAGCGTCGCTGAGCTCTTTCAACATGGCCAGCGCTTTGAACGTCCCATTGGCCTAAGAAGGGAAGGAAATCAAAAATATTACATTAGTAATGACGAGCTTGGAGGTCAAACACACACTGTTTCCATGAACAGTTTTAGCTAGATTACTATAAAATTGGGCAGTGTACCGTATCTGTTACCAAACAGCCTATTAGTGATGGCAGCATTGTAGTGTAGGAGTAAAGGGGAAAAAACAACTTTTACCATGATTCATTTAGTCTGAGAATACACATTTTTATCTATTGCTGCCTATTAAAAACTAATTCAATAAAGAAGATATTTGTTGCAGTTCATGTGTCACAGAGCTTGACGTAAAGGCCTGGTTTGAGAAGATTAAATGCATTCAATATTTCTACCTGAAAGTACCAATTGCACTCAATCAGCCCCATTTTCAATGACATGCAGGATACGGAGACTAAGCGTTTTGTTATGCTGACAGCTAACAGCTTCTTTCCCCTTATTAAAAAGAACTACAAATTAGATTTCAGTTGGACACCAGAGAATACAAAATTCTAAATACCACACTGACTTTAAAATGCGAATCACATTGGGGTATACAACTGTGCAAAGAGCATTTGGGTCCTTCGTTTTCCCAGAATTCATCAGGGTTGTACGTGCCTCTAAGCTGAAGTCACATGGTGTTCCATCATACCTAAAACGAAAGGTACCCCAGTGCTATCTGGTGTAAACAATGACATTTACGTCCCAACTTTGAGATACACTATTGCCCCTTGGTGGTTTTAAGACCATGTTCCCTGAAGTTTCTACATATGATTCATACGCAGCTCTTATCTGACAACAGAGTCTATTTCCCCTTGATCTTTCTCCCTGCTCTCGCTGTACTTAAGGCGCAAATATTTTTAGGTCATATTCTGAAAAGTGCATGCTTTAAAATGACTCATGTGACGGGTTCTGCAGCTTGGCACAGGTACCATTGAATAGTTCGAATTCACCATACAACATTCGTCTTGTTTTTTTAATTTCCTAGCCTTTAACTTGAACGCAGGCTTGGACGTGTTAGGTTAGCTGGTCTATCATTAAAGGGGAAACTGTAAGCGAATCTTATACTTATGGCACAGGTTTCGACTTGGAATGATTTTAGGAATTCACATCTCTTACTTAATGGCCACATGATCTGTCATTTGTCCCCTCCCTTCCAAAAAAGTGGGGCTATGAATATTTATGAGCCCGCCTGACATTTCCACCACTCCTGAAGCTGCTTGGTATGCGCCACAAGGTGCACTACTGACAATCTACGGCCAAGATTACTTTTACTCACAAAGGCGGAGTGTGTGTGGTAGTTATCAGTGGCTGCCCAGCAATCGCTCTAACAAAAGGCAGCCTGACAAAAGCGTGGTCATCAGGTGTTTGAATGAACACGGGTAACAGAGGGAGTCTCAGGTGAAGGAGTGACAGATGCTAAATGTTACTCTTATCGCAAATTGTTCATGTAGTCTATTCGTTATGGTTCCGAGTCACGCAGAGGTTTTAGCGCAAGTTTAACGCATCAAGCTATGTAATGCCACTCCAGAATATAGATTATATTATAATTTGGACATATTTCGTCATATTAGCTTTTCAGCTTCCGTAAATAGTTTAAGATACAGAATTAATATACATATTTTTTAAATAGGAATGGCCAAGTTGTACAAATACTCTCATGAGCAAAAAATGAGCAGTGCGAGCTAGCTAGTTTCTGCTAGCCACAGCAAATACCAAACACAACAAGTGTCGCGGAGAAGCCAAATGCAAGGCTCTTTCTCAGGGAAGGATACAAAGGACAGGGCTAATTTATGAAGCCTTCACACATGGGTGAGTTTTGGTGGAGCCGAGGTGGGGGACCATGAACACGACACCAGCCCGCTATTGTCCTGACAAACCGAACCTCCTTCACCAGGAGCCGGGGTGGGGGACCATGAACACGGCGCCAGCCCGCTATCGTCCTGACAAACCGTACCTCCTTCACCAGGAGCCGGGGTGGGGGACCATGAACGCGGCGACAAACCGTACCTCCTTCACCAGGAGCTGGGTCACCGGCGTGTCGGGGCTGTACACCACCTTGCCCTGCAGCAGCGGCCGAAAGGTTTTCCAGACGTAACGGAGGGACGGGACGCCCTGCAGGGTCTCATCCAGGTTTTGGCAAAAGGCA
>JAODKM010000016.1:11021041-11045071 GCA_026780845.1 Petrocephalus sullivani | reverse complement strand
AAAAGCCACTTGAAACAATTTTATTTTTTTAAAGTTGGTTTAAAAAAAAAAAACTGACCGTAAGTTGCCTAAAAACCGAAAAATTCGAATCAAAAACTGGAAAACAAAACCTTGGAACCCCCCCCCCCCCCCCCAGCCCCAGAAAAACTTCTGTAAAAAAATCCCTCCCAGTCATACAGAGTGGATATACTCAGACCCATCTAATGAAAACCACTGAATGAACTTTACCATAAGGATAAGCGTGCAACAAGTTAACAGCTCTGGGATCGATTAGTCAATGTCAGCAGCACCTTAGAAGGGGGAGGAAGATCTGAAGGACATATAGTCCTGGAAACAAGGGCATAAATTATGGGGGGGTTGTAACCCCACCAATAATCAAAACCAGCCAATTCAACCCCCTGGAATCCCATAAACGGGTGGAGACCCCAATTCCCCCAATGCTCAGTCGAAAGTTATGTCCTTGTCTGGATGACATGACGAGATATGCCCATCTCTTTGCGCAATTCCTGTAGCTTTCTAAAGGAGTCTGCACTGGTGTGGAGGTTTACAGGACCACCACAGTACAAGTATAGTGTAGAGCTAAGTGCTGTACATTGGGTATAACAGTGTTATTATTACACAAGGTATTTTTGTGAAGTTACTGAAGGCTATCACTGCTGCAGAATAGCAATTGCCTCTCTGTGATTCAGACCAGAACCCTTTTAGATATAGGTTCAGCTGCTCAAACACCACACCACCTGCCTCCAATCCAGTAAAATAGGGCACATTTGCGATTTGCACTGTGACTCCCCATTATCGCGGGCAGACCTCACATGGGCGAAAGTAGCCTGGTGGACTTAGCCGGGCTTTGGCTTTGATGTTAGTGACACGCCGCAGAGAGACACGGTGGCGGACGGGGCTCGCAATGGCCTGCGACGCTTAAGCGACGGAGAGTGGACCTTCAGTCAAGTACGCGGTCGAAGCATAATGGATACTTAAATGTGATTATGGATAGACAAATGCATTCACGTCAGAAATAACCCCGTTACAGCTTAGGCAGATGGGGGGTGTTGTAAAGGGGGAACATTAGGACGTTTCCAGGTTGCATAAAAAATATGAAACATAATTGGATTGGTCTGGGTAGGGGGCCCAATATAATATTCTCTAATGGGGCCCAAAATCTCTAACGGCGCCCCTACAGGCAGATACTAACCACTGACAAGAAAGCAGCGGGGCGGGTGAGTCAGGGCTATGGATCCAAATCCCGCCCAGGTCGTTACTGTAAATTACACCGTTGTTGCACGTTCTCCCCAGTGCCTGTGTGGGTTCTCAGTGCATTCCACCAGCACGCAATTGTGGGCAACAAAGCCTCTAAAACTGACCTTGGTGTGATCATGCCATGGAGCCCTGGCATCCAGCCCAGGATGCGTACTCCCCGAGAGGTCCACTACAAACCTCACCGGATCGCTGGTATTAAAAATGTATAAGATGAACCACGTAGAGTGAAAAGACATTATCTGTGCAGAACATCTAAAGGGATCACCAGCCCGCGCAGTACATTATTGCCAGCCTTTCAGATAATCCCTGGTACTCTTACGATGCTGATTCAAAAGGCACATCATCTGTAATCAAACTCTCCTTCCATTTTACACACAAGCCTTTTTGTATCTGACTAAGATGCACCTCAATGGAGGAAAGTATTTGTGTTGTAATAAAATGCTACATTAACTTAGGTGTTAATGAGCAATGAAACGGTGATTAAACTAGAACATTTGCTTCACTGTGTGTGATTTCAACAGAACCATTAAATACCATAAATATAATAATACTAGTTATTATATTGTGGCACATCAGCTATTGACTGTTGAAACAATTTCTGTTACATGCTCTGCTCCAGCAATTAGCTAGCAGAATCTTATGATATAGATTTGAAACACCACAATAACACAGTTTATCTAATTTCATTGAGTAGGCTTAATTCACAAGTATAAAACCCCGCAAGTCTAATAGCAATTATCTCCATGCAAAGATCTTTTTATTTCATTAACCGCTAAGTCTTCTGCATGTAGCTTACTGGTGTCATTTCAGATTTTACCCTAGCCACCCATTTATTTTCCCAAACCCCTTATCCTAGGCAGGCTAACACTGATCCTAGAGCCAATCCCAGGGAGCGCAGAGCAGGGGAACGCCACGGATCGGATGTCCTACCAATCCGCAGAGCAGGGGAACGCCACGGATCGGATGTCCTACCAATCCGCTCGTTGTTACTGTTAGCGCTATTTCATCACAAAGCAGGGATGAGGATGGAAAGCCTTGGCCTCCATGTATGTAACATATAATCTCTGCCAGCATGCTGCAGACTACCTGTTCATCTGCAGTCCCCCTGAATCAGTCAGGGATTCCGCACCGTTTACAGCGCCCTTGATGCTGAGCTCACATATCGCTCCTGTCCACCAAGACAATTCCTTTTTTTCCTTTTCTTTTTTCCTTTTTTGTCCAGGTGGATATTTTCACAACAGCATCAAGGCGAGTGCAGAATGTCCTGTGCTGTGGCGTGAACCAGACCCCCTTTCGAGGCCTAGGCTCGTTCTGCCATGCCAACACAGCTAAAATATTCTGACATATTCTAGTGGGGAACAATAATAATAATAATAATAAAAAACTGAGCTCTTTGAATATGTAAATTGTCAAACTCAAATGGGACATCGTGGGTATTAGATTGTGAATATTTTTTCAAAAACCATTTCATGATTTGTCCTGTACTGTATTTTATTGTGGGGGTGGCGTGCCATATTATGTCAGGCGGCCACCCCCCCCAACCAGATCCAGTTTATGATTTATTGTTTAACTCTTAGACGCTTAGACAGTTTCATATAAAGTTAGACCATATAGCCAAAGGTATGTGGACATGGCTATGAATTAAAGGAATCGGCAAATTAAGCTACAACCATTCCTGGCTCACCGGCACATAATTAAGCACACAGCCACGTAATCTCCAGCCACAAAAACACTGGCAGCAGAATGTGTGGTTGTCAAAAAGAAGTCAGTGACTTTTAACTTGGCACCACTGAATGCAGCCATCTGTCCAGCAAGTTTCACCAAATTTCTGCCCTGCAAGTAAGTGTGAAGTGGAAAAATTCACTTGCAAAGCGGTAGCTGCCAAACCTGACAGGAAGGGTCCTGATCGCCCAACATCAATTCCCAACCCGAGTGGCCGCAAAACCCACCTGCAATGTTCCGGCATCTAATGGAAAGCCTTCCCAGAAGACCAGAGGCTATTACAGGAACAAAGGGTGGCCCAACTTCATATTAATACCCTAGATTTCAGAGGGAGATGTTGGACAAGCTGGTGTCCACATACGCTTGGCTATACAGTATACATACTATTTTTAGATTTTTTCTTCATGTGACCCTACATGTTATAGAGACCCTCCCTTCAGGTTAGTAGATCAAAGGGCCTTTGGACCAAACACAAAATGAACAACTACCATTCGGTGAATTCTGCCACTTCTGCTTTT
Source organism: Petrocephalus sullivani (assembly GCA_026780845.1). Lineage (NCBI taxonomy): Eukaryota > Metazoa > Chordata > Actinopteri > Osteoglossiformes > Mormyridae > Petrocephalus > Petrocephalus sullivani. The sequence goes on along the minus strand of JAODKM010000016.1, from coordinate 11,041,574 downwards.
CACAGATTTTTATCTTTGCTGGCAACCGTAAAAGAAAAAAAAAAAAGAAAAAAAATATATATGTATATTTTGTGTATAAAGCCACGAAAATAACTGCAAAAAAGAAACTATTACATTTAATACACCACATTTAACTTGCTTTATATATCAAAACCATGATTCATCATTTATAATGTAAAACAATAAATCTTCACCAGTGTTACGCTCAGCCCCGCCCTTCATGTTTTTCCCCTGTTTTGCCCTATGGCGGGGCTTGATTCATCGCACCTGACCCTCATTGTCTTTGCCTCGTGTGAATTCTCCGCTTGTTTCCTTTGATCAGCTGCCTCTTGTTTGCCCCTTAATGTGCTGCCCTATTTTAGTGAGTCTGTGTCCTGTGCCCCTGGTCCAGTATTGTTCATGCCTTACATGGTTGCTATCGCGCTTTCTCCCGTGTTTCCCTGTGTAGTCGTTAATAAACGCCCCTTTGAAGGGCTTAACCAAGCAGCCTGCTGCCACGGGTCGTTCATCCCGCCAAAAGCGTGACAACCAGCGAGTTGAATCATCACTTTTACCACGAGAAAGTGAGGTTATTTAGCATACGGTGAATATGCACTTGTATTTCCATGGCTAATAGTCACATACCCGACCCCATTAACCAGTCCGGTTTTTTGCCCTGTACTGTAAACTTATTTGCACCCGTGTCTTTTCTAAAACTACGGGCAGACTGAACACATGTTACATGAGCAAACTTTATAATCCAAAGAGTTCACCATGGGAACATCTCTTGATGGTCTGTCAGGGAATGGATTCTGCCTTAAGACATAGAGGGCATAGAGGACCTCGCCCCGGGGCCAGACCTCCAGAACTTTCAACTTCACCATCCTGTCCTCTCACTATGTGTCAAGAACCAGCAGCTAACAAGCAACAACTTCTCCAGTACATCTCACAGGGCTACGGCTTCCAGTACACCACCCCTTCCTGTGCTATTCAGCATACATAATTGTCTATTAAAATGCATTTCAAATTGTTTCACATGCAGTTCAGGCCCCTGTCATAACTAACTATGCTACTTGACCACTGCAAGAGCTCACCTGTGCGGAACAACTATTAGCATCTGTAGCACTGCATCGTCAGCGATTCGCTAGGCGCTATTATCTTTAGAGATATTAATTAGCATCGCTGTTTATGCATCGTAACCAGTTTAGTTATGACACCCGTGAAAAACTAATGGAAAGAGGTGTTCTAATACGTTTCTTTAACAGCGTATGAAGGAAATGTGGGTTGTCATGCGTTTTCTTGTAAAAATGAGCAAAAGGTCAGCAAAAGCAATGAGCCCCCATTTCCAATCATCATACTGAGCGGCACATTAAAGACAGCCTTTAGTCTACCCAGCTGTTTCTCAGCCCACACAGGTGCTGCTCGACGTAATCCTCCTGTTCATTTAGGCCATTACTGTGCCAGGCTGGCAGTTTTGCAGCTAACATGGCACATCTATTGACCCCAGATGCAAGCCCAACCCACTTTTTTCTGAAAAATGTCAGACCAACCAATCAGATGTCTTGGTCCCACCTCCTCTAGTTGCTTGGACCTGCCTCCTCTACTATCTGAATGAAAAATGATTGGCTCAGAAACATAACCAATCAAATAGTAGAGGAAGCAGGTCCAAGAAAATATAGGAAGCAGGACCAAGACATCTGATTAGTTGGTTTGACAACTGGCACATGATCTGATTGGTTATCACTCTGAACCAATCGTTTTTTGTTCTGCTTTCAGAACATTTTTGTCTAAGTAAAACTCCAGGCTGAGAGGAGGGTCAAAAGACAGGCAGAGAACAGCATCACGCCTGTTAGCGCTACACCACGATACCTGAATCCTTCACAAAAGAAAAAATGGCACCTTTTTACATGCTGTGCCACATAAGGTCCCCTTGGCATTTTTTTAACACTTATCAAATTTTTATATCTTAGGCAGCTTCTCTGAGGTGTGTCTCCCTGCAGAGAAACAGCAGGACACATGCTTGAGCCTGCAATATCTCGGTCACAAATTCGGATCCTTAACCCAGCACCCTGCTGCCACCATTGAGTGAAACTCAACACTGATTTGTTAAGAATGTATTAATTCAGACCCCTGCAAAAACTCCAGCAGCTCTAGAAATGCAAGTCATGTACTAAAAAAACAACAATCTTAGTAATATAATAGGAACAATATTGTCTAATTAACAAGTTCTTATTAGAAGTAGATTGCAATCACGTGATCACCTGACTTTTGGTGTAGCTATTTTGAACCATTGCTTTGACACATTAGCCATTTTCATGAAAAATTAAGATTCTGGAAACATGAACGCATCTCTGAGCCCACAGGGTGAGGCACATTGTGACACGTAAACATATTTATTCATTTCCAATAGGTAATTCTGGGAGGCAATCGGATCGACTAAACAAACTGGAGTCACCACAGCCTGCGGGTAAACAGATGGAGGACAGGTACAAATCAGACCTCTTTTAAGTTAATAATTTATGACCAAAATTTACTGCTGTCAATAGTCAAATGTTTTCAGTCTTCTTTAATCAGAATGACGAATAAACATTAGATCAAAAAACCTCAGCAATCTGCCCGAGTACTTAGCGTTGACCGTCCCCCCCCCAAACGATTCCCATAAGACGACGTAACACCGTCACACAACATCGGTACCCAAAGCCCGGCGGTACTGATGGGGTGATTTATTCCGGGCATGGCGCTCGCTCCACATGACGAACGGCAGCGTCTCTGCACGCTACTGCGAGCGGCCTGCAGGTGGTGCTGCAGAGCCCCGTTCCGTTAAAAGGAAACGCCGCTTAATACTCATTAAAAATAAAAAACATTAATCATCAAACGCCCTACTGCTAGTCCAATACCCCGTTAAACATTTTTACTGCAAAACTGCAACTGGAAATCTACGGAACAAATGCGGTTAGTGTTTCCTCGTGCATTTGCAGAGTCAGATCATGTATTTTGTTCATACAGAGATTAAATTTTGGAATATAATGTAATGCATGCCACACAGAAGAGAAAAAGGAAATCGTGTGGACATTTAAGAGACATTGGAGGAGTACTTCACGGCTATCATATACATGCCAGGTATTTCATTATATACGTGTCAGTCCAAAAAGCTGATCCAATTTAATGAGATCCGGAAACACTGGGAGTGAGCCTCCAATGGCTAATAAAGACAGAGCGGTGTGGGGAACCAGGCTGGTTTTCATATTCACAGTAATTCCTTCCACTGCTGCATTCCAACAAGACCTTTCGTCCACCTCGGATCCCCACGACGTTCCCAGACAAGTTATGAAAGTCCCCGCCGAGCCGCGCGCTGCACGTGATAAGAAGCGACTGGCGGGAGCGCGCACGCATCTGGTCTGACGCTGACTGAAGATGGGGGGGAGGGGGCTTCTCTAACGGCTCCTCACCCCCCACCCCAGACCAGGTGTACGACCTTCTTCCAAGGAGGTGCTCGCGCTCTCCTCCCCTCCCTCCCACTATGTATTTCCTTGTTAATTCCTCATAAATCCTTATTAAGACAGGAAACTTGCTTTAACTAAGCGAAACTCTCACATGCGACCCAAGGTTAATTGGAAACAAAAATGTGTGTGAGTGTGTGTGTGGGTTTACATAAATCACATTTAGGGACCAAAATGTCCCCAAAGTGTGGGGAAACCTGAAATTTCCCTACTTTTGGGGACATCTTTTCAGGTCCCCATTTGGAAAACCTCAATTTTATAAAATAATTTGTGACTGCAATCAAAAAAGTTAAAATGCCAAAGGTCTCCTATTTTGTTTTGTTACTTATGGTTAAGGTTAGGGCTGGGTAGGGATTAAGGGTGTAGAGACTGGGATTAGGGTTTTTCCCAAAGAAATTAATGGAAGGTCCCCATTTAGATAGGTATGCCGAGGCTGTGTGTGTGTGTGTGTGTGTGGGTTGGGGGTCCTACTTCCCCTCTCACAATTTTTATATATATATATATATATAATCAATATAATTGATATATACACACACACACACACACACACCTAAAGCCAGAAAGTGAACCAACAGTGACATGAGACCTAGCCTTGTACAAGTGGACTAAAAACCTTCAATGCTTCCACATTGAATACTGGCTAAACTCTCAGACAGATAAATTAAATAACAACAGCAACAGTAAATCCATCTTTAATGGTAACTGTGAAAAAAAGAATGTTCTCATTAAATCCCTCCCAGAGGACACCCATGTGGTACTGTACATTACGCACGCTCCCTGGTAATCAGCAGAGCTGCACTTTGCTCACCCCCCCACCCCCCGTGTACACAGCCCGCCATCATTCTCAGCTTGAGAGACCAGCCACTGGCCCCAGCCGACTAATGAGTGCTGAGAATCGGCAGCCAGCATCTACCACCTCATGGGGGGGGGGGTCAGAACAAACAGCACCTTGTGTGTCCCGCTGCATCGTACTATGAAACGATCATTTAGTCTTACATAATCATCTCTCCCTTGGTAGTCAGACACACCAGTCCCCAAAACATGAGTCCCCTTCTCTCAATAATAAAACATGTGCCAACTTTCTGGTTGAACAACGAAAAACCATATCATTGTGTTATAATTGGAGGTCAATGAAGATGCAAAAAAAGGACTGATGGGCATGACTGGATGTGTTTTTGAAATTCTTTGCTTAAACTTGTAGAGAAAAGCCTAGAGTGATGTTCTGCCTGGTGAGGCTCTCACCATCTCAGACTAAAGGTGCAACCAGATGGCTTATAACACAGACATGCCATAAATCTGGGTTAAAGAGAGGCCAGGTTTCCAGAGGTGATGTTTCATCCCAGAAATGCTCCTTGGGGTGCTTTTTGGGCCTGGTGAATAAAGGGAGCACCACTCAGCTTGTTTAAAGTAAACTAGTAAGGAACTGACCATTTACCCCCCATAGTATTGTGAGTCGGGACCAGACTGGACTGCAGCAGTAGCTGGTCAGCTGATTTTATTTTCTTGTCTTTTTTTGTCAAATGCTTGGAGAATAGTTTTAGTCATTTGTAGTGCAAATGGCAAGGGATTGTTATTTTTTTTTTTCACAGAGCAGACAATTAACTTTTCGGGACACCGTGGCTTTTAATTAGCCTGTCCCTTCAGAGATTATTCTCGAGAAGTATCGCCACGAGGTTGCCCCACGGGCCAAACAAAACAGGTCGACGGCATAAAGATCGTAAATAAAGGTTTGCGTCCATTTTAACTGCTATCGGGGAAGAGCCCAGGACCGTTTTCTGCTGTTCTCCATTTTGCTGCCGCACGTAAGTCAAATTCGCCACAATTCCATATCGCTACATTTAGCGGCGCTGCTGCCCCACGAAAGCGTATAAAACCATAAAACACCCCTATCTACATTTTTAATGGCCCCGCACGCCCACGCAGGGGTGGCCGCGCTGCCATTGTCTGCCTAAATAAATAATTTGTTGCCCTGAGCCACACCTTCGCTCCTATATTAAGATGGCGGTATGTGTGACGGGCGAACGCTGCCTGACACCCACAGCTACTCCAGATCAGGATCACAGCCGCTTTGATCAACAGGTCACTGAAAAAATAGGCAGGGATGGAACTGACAAATCGAGGATTTCAATGTAAATTCAATTTTAACCCGCCTCGGTCATAACACAAACTTACGTTTCATGTATTGTACCTTTGTTTTGTCCAGTCTTTCAGCATGATACACACATCCTATGCCTAAAATAATAATAATAATAATAATAATACCTTTAAATTCACTTACTAGTATTCTTCCCAGTATCCATCGATGTCGCGTTGCCATTTGTGGTGTTCAGGGAAAGCCAGGCGGGAGTACGAGACGCCGTTGTATTTGTAGAATTTGATTCAGGTTGTGTCCCACAAAATAACTTATTCACTGTCCCAAACACATTTCCTCGGAAGTCTAACGAACCAGCAAATTCGAAAAGGGCCGATTGCTGAAACCTGGATAGCTGGGTGTGAGCGATAACAAAGGAAACAGATTGACGTTACAGCTACATTATTATAATGTCATCGTTTAAGAAAAATGAAAAATAACATACCTCTGATAATATTGTTAAAATACTGGCTGCGTTTTTTCGAAGAATCCCAGATGCTTGACCAGGGTCTGAACCAGGAGAGAGCTACATGAGGAACAATTGATTAGCAATAACGGAATAATTGCTTTAACAATCCACTGTAGTCCTACTACTTACAGAGCATGTAGCCTTAATTAAAAGTACTGCTGTTAATTGCCATAATACATTGCACAAAGCGCGCATAAAGCCTCACATGTGAAGTTACTGCATAGGAAACTAGTGCATTGAAACCCATCAACTGAAACGGACAAATTGGATCTGATTTTTTTAAAAGACCACCTGGGGGAGATTTACATCTCCGGTTTTATTATTGCCAAAAACAATAGAAACCCTTGCTTTCCAGCAGTTCTGATAACCTCTAAACCTGCCATGCAGACGTTTATTTTCACTGCCTGTGGAGAGGCCACCGACGGGGAGGGCTGAACACGCGGAGCCTTTTCGCAAACACGTCCTCCGCTGCCAGGCCCCTCAGGCACGGAAGTGGGTCGCTGGAGCACCCTGCAGATGCACCACTCCCGTTTATCAGAACCACCCCCTACCACCCCCTGCCATCGTGGAGTGTGTCTGATAAGTGTGCTCTGCTGACCTTGACAAGGGCGGGCAATAACTCTTGAGTTCTTTGAAGAGAACTCAAATACACAAATGTGTAACACCCCAAGCATCTGGCAAAAATAGGGAGAAAAAAAAAAACTTTGATCCTTTATAAATTCAAGGAGATGTCACTTAAGGTGGAGACTGGCTTGGTCTTCCATTGTGGCTGGAGTACATTCATTTCGGGCCAATCTCAATCCTGATGAGAAAAGCGTCCGTGTCTCACTCTGCCAATTCTGCCCAGGAGCACTTTGAAATTGTGGCTAAATGGTCGGAGCGGGGAGAGCGATTTGTGTCTGAGTCGTGTCAGGAGCTAATCAGGAGGCCCACGATATGATTTATCCATCATGGAGTTAGGTCTTTCTTAGCCCGCTAAATTAAAGCAGCTAATTTGCCCGCTTAGAGGGGAAGATGTCAGAAATGTGGAAGCGCTAAAGTGCGCTAATCAGAGTGGCCCCGCAATAAATTACAGTTGCATTGGCCCTCTGTTTATTTGGGCAGAATTTGCTTAAGTGCAGTAACGGAATTAAACAGCTCACAGACCATCCATCTCGGTATTCAGCTATTACATCAATTACTCAGAACCACTCGGAACTACTTAGTCAAGTCTTCTAAAACCAGGAATCAGCTGTACTACATGTAAAAGTAACTGTATTAATTTTCAGATTAAATGGATTTAAGAACCACAACAAATATAGATCTAACTGGAGGTCAGCAATAGTGGAGTTCAAATAAATACAGTGGTCATGTGTGAGTTCTTGGCCAAAGGTCATAAAAAGCACCATGGGCCTTTAGGGGGATATATTTCAGTTATTAAAGTATCTCTGCCGTATTACGATGACCATTGCTCTGTCCAAATAAACAGAAAGGCAATCAAAGAATGTTCGGTTTTCTCATGCCTGGCCTGATGTTGTGGTCTTGATTTAGGTCTTTAAAAGTCCTTATTTTTTCATAATTTTTCTTATTTAATCATTGTCCTGACAAATACATGTTGCATTCAATTTCTCTAGGAATAAAACCATAATTATTTAAAATGGAAGAACTAACTCTCAAAAAAACTACGTGTTTTGATGAGTTTTAAGTAATTTTACTGGCTGTTTCATTTAATTATTACATGTTAAATTTACCAGTCATCGAGGAAGGAAATCGCAAATACAATCACCGTAATTTCATGCGACAGTTTCAGGGAAGGGAATCAAAAACGCCCCAGTTTTCCAGCGACGAATGTTACCTTGGCAGCCAGCACCTCTCTGTTGATGTTCCCCCGGAAGACGTCCCGGGCTCCCTGGAGCTGCATGTTTGAGCGGGAGCAGGTGACGTTTTGGAATACATCCCCGGCGGTGGACGAATTGAACTCCAAATGTTGCTTGAGGACTGAAGCATTACAGAAGATGGACTTCAGGTCCGCCTGCCCACTTAAGACCATCACCTAAAAAGCCGTAAAAAATACCGTTTACATTGACATGCTGTTCTCGCTGTGACTGTGTGTTTTAGATTCTGTGTTTCATGTAACTGGTCTTTCCAAGGGGTCCCCTGCTCACGGAGATGGCAAACTACCATCCCAAGGTCCACCAAGCATAATACCTGGGCACCTCGGCTCTCTCCTGCCCCCCCCCAACCCGCTCCCCCGGGCCAGCCATTATCGGTACTGTTCTTGTATAAATCCACTGTGCTCTGTAGCGATCAGCGTTTCGCCCCTGTTTTGCTAGGCGTGTTGTTTAGGCCACATCAGGGTCTGTACGCTCTTTGTACTGATCTGCGGATTACATGCCCTGTGCTGTGCGTGTGTCAAATATGTCTTGTACATTACGCCATGGGTAACAGACTCTCATCTAAAATCTCAGGCTCATATTCAGCATATTTCCCTCAAGCATAACCAACAAACTGCCCCCACACACACTTAGTAGACGATTCACGTTATCTAAATAGATATTTATAACGACATATTTGCCCCAGTAAACCATTTCTAGTCTGTATGCTATATTTGTTTGCAATGAAAAATAATTCAACATTAAAGGGGCATATTATTCTGTAGAAATTGAATGCTACAGGCTTGATTTCCAAAATTATACGACATTTGCCTGCATTGTGTATTATTTGATAATATATTTTCCAGCCTCTTCTGACTAACGGATAATAATTCTCAGAACAGAATGACATCTCAGTACATCTCACTCGGTACTTAATGCATATACTTTCCCTCTCATCCAGATACACAAACATCAGTAACAGCCTATAGTGGCCTCTCTCCCTGACCTCATTGCTGCTTTATTACTATTGGTGCCAATACCACCCCCAATTTGTAACAGTGGGCCATCTCGTCATCTTACGTGCGTCCTGCTAGATGCACTCAACCTTCTTGGACTTCCTGCTGTTTTATTTACCAGAATGTATCAATCGATGGAAGAACAATTACCAAGATAGTTAGCTAGTTTATCATAATTATTAGCTAAAATTAAAGTATTTTACATTGACATGTGCTGTCTAGAGTTACTATACCACAATGCCCTGAGGTGTGCATGCGTGAGTGACTGGTGTGTGAATGTGCCCTTCGATCGGCTGGACCCCCATACTAGGTTGTTCCCTGCTCTGTGCCTGTAGCCTCTGGGATAGGCTCAGCACCCCCCCCCCCCCACCCCGACCCTGAACAGGATAAGCGGTTACAGATGGATGTATGGATGGATAGATGGATGGGTGTGTTGTCGGGGAGCATAAGTACAGCTAAGCTGAGCTTCCGGTGAATGTCCAGGCACTAATGCAAGCAGTATTACAGTAGAATCTACACTACATCAAGTATAGGTCTACAAGCTACTTCTCTGCCCCTTCTTCCCCCTGTCTGTGATCCTGTATGTGCGTTACTCAGGCAGGGCCTGATGGGATATGCAAAAAACTACCCAATTTCCCCACAGGGATGAATGAAGCACCACTATTACTACTGTAGATAAGCAAATGGCTTGAGAGTACTCATTTTCATTTATGTAAATCCTGCTGGTCTAAAGCTAAGCTGAAGCTCTCCTGAAGCTGTGCTTCACCCGCCACGTTCCACTGCATTCTCTCTTTGGTGTGTGGTCATTATTAACTTGGCTTCTCAGTTGATAGTACAATTACTGCTTTGGTTACTGGGTTAATAGGATGTTAGCTTTCTTGGTTACTGAGTTAATAATACATTGCTTCCCCCAGTGCCCGGACTGATTGTGCATTAACTTACTGGGTTAATTGCTATAACCACACATGGCCTCACAGTTACACCCTTGTTTGCGAGCCCTATAAAAAGTCTCCTCACTCACAGGCCCAGCTCACTATATGAAGGGCGTAAGTGGAATGATTTATTTACAGACCATCCTCGCACCATAGCAACCCGTCCAGACTCTACGTACTGCAAGACAGCCACACAGCTGGACGGGATGCCAGTACACAGGGGCGAAGATAGAAATTCTGGGCACCTTGAAAAAATGTCACCTTGCCCCCAGCCCCCCAATAAAATTCATAATTTTACATATTCATACACTGTAGGCCTCTGTAAAGTGCTGTGCCAGGACATCTATGCCCCTACAGCGCCCCTGCTGGTAAGTGACAAAAGTGCAATAAAATAAATCTACAATAAATCCACCACACACGCATTCCACCAGCCTGCACTGAGGATTCATTATGTGACAGTTGCCTTTTTACACCCTCTGAGTTAACAAGAACCGTTACACACTGAATATTTAATACTCTAGGTTCGTAATGGCGCTGACCAACCTTGTCGGGCCGAATTCTTGTGGATATTATGGTCTCTACAGAAGAGGATGGGACCGACAGATTCTCCCTCAGATAGGCGGTGAAAGTCTCGTTGTCCTTCAGAATACTCTTTAGAGAAAATGGCTGGACTGAATCAAGGAGATTAGGAAGGGGTTAGATTCAACAACCCCCACAAGGCCCAGTTAAATACATATGCCTTATACCTTAAATGTGCACTGTATAGAAATATTCTTTGTGCGATATTAATGTTATCTTTCAATTGCCTTAGACTTACCTGTACTAAGAGATCGATTCAGTTTATATGTGCTACTGCAATAACACATACGCAGGTATCACTGGCCCAGTGCATCCATCTAAAGATTTTTCTTTATAATGCTTCTACTTCTATTTCAACAAACACATCGATATTACTGTATTTTTCACTTTGCAATACTAACTTTATCTACAGTTGAAGGCAATAAGACAGATTGAGTGGACTTATACCTTAAGAAGAACACTCCGTCAACATATTGGGACATTTTTCTTACTGAAGCCATACCTCTGATGTTTAGGACGTAGAGTAAGAAAACAGGTTTAGTACTTTTAGCAATTATAGGCACTGCATTTTTCTGGAAAAAAAATCCAGTAGTATTGAAATAAATGGCTTTAATTTTTGAATGGATCCTCATGAAATTAAACATGTATTTCTGGACTATTCACAAACCAAATAAAAGAAAAGTTGCTAGAATCGTACATTTATCGACACATGAGTCTTATCCTGGAATCTATCCCACGCATCACAGGGCAAAAAATAGGAGACTCCCATGATTCGATACAGAGCAAAACTCATTTTGACATTAATTCACTGTGTTCTATTCAACTTTATCTCCTCACCGTAAAACTATGTAATATTTAGAATCCAGCTGAAACCTTGAGTTAAGATACATTTAAAAATGTTTTAAGAATATAAAAACTATAAAAATGTATGTTTTGAAATATTAACACATAAAAAGAATATCCTCGGGCTGAAAAAGTGTGAGATCAAATGAGTAACTTCTGCATATCATAGCAAAAGCCCTTGTTTTTCATCTTACATCTTAAAGCAGACATTCTCAAAAGGCTACCATGGTGCATGTACCCTCCCCATTTAACGAACCCCCATCACTGTAGGGGGGCGTTCATACCCAGAAAATGCATAATGAACAGACATCACTATATACCACCAAGGATTTATTTATCTGCAGAAACAGGCTAAAAGCTCAAAATCTAAATTACTTTTTTTTTGTCATAAGAATGGAGCAGGAACAGCTTGATTTATGGCATCTATGTTTAGGGTGCAATGCGATGCGTATGACGTACCGTACAGGGCTCATGCATATTTATGGTTTACATATGGATTCAGGTGAGTTTGCATATCAGAGAGTGAGTCGAATGTAAACGTTAAAATCTGCTGAGGAGAACTGCAGGACTGTTACAGGATGAACACGTAACGTAAGTACAGACAATCTCCGGGCTAAGAACTTCCGAATTGCAGACATACTGTAGGAATGGACTGCCATGAAGCCCGTCATATAAAAAAATTCAGGTTAAATACAATGGTTGTTGATAATAACAAATGCACGCACTACATTGTGATGTGTGATGTGATTGTGATGGCTTCAGCAGTTCGTCAACACGAGATACAGTACAGTACTGTATGCAGTTACTTTTATTATTACTGCATCATTATCTGTTTATTTATTTATTTATTTATTTGCCAGTTTGTGTTTGTTTGTTTGTTTTTCCTTACGTACCTACTAATTTGACTTAAAGACAGATCTTGTTCGTAGCATAGCGCCTACCTGTATACAGATTCTTATATTTACAGCCAATACCGATATTTCGAATAAAAATAAAGCTATCAGGTTTCTCTTCCGTTAAATTGGATATGGCCCGCAGCTGTTATGGATGGCTTGAGAATCGGTTTGTACAATCGACTGGATCTGGATGTAGACATGAAGACCACTCTGTCCAAGTTGGAGGATTAGTCGGAGCCTCCTGCCGCCCGTTGGATGGGCGACATCCGACTTGTGCCCAGATTGCCAGACTGAAGGTCACCTTCTGCCAAGCTGAAGTCTCTTAGGAGGTACTCCTTGTCAGAGAGGCATAGCCCCTTGAAATGGTGGATTGTTTCTTTGTTTAACCTATTCCAACCTAGATGAAAGACTGTTAACCTAAACCGAGTGAAGGAACACGCAATCACAAAGCCGGATTTCTTGCTTATCCGGAAAAGTTGTCAGATTTAAGGTAGCCTAGGCTAAATGTAAGCGAACAAAGATGAAGTCCATTTATATCTTATATGCAAGTTATCCATCTAAGCAAGAAATCCTGCTTTGTGATACAGGCCCAAGATCTGTCAGGAGACGTCTGAGTTTGAATTTGTCTCGAGGCCTAAATATAAGTTGTCAAAAGCATCAACACCCAAGTAAAATCAAAGTACCTGAGGTTTATTTCCCATTGCCATTACTATAATCAATCACAGGTGCTTTAAGCAAAGACCAACAATATTATTGTTACTCTAGTAAGTTAGAGAGGACTTTATTACTTCTGGAACATCATGTAAGCATTAATGTTTTCTCCACTGATATCTCTGCATGCCCCATACTCATAACAATCAAGGTGGGGCCCTCAGCGCAGACAGTATTTGCAATTAATTATTCCTTGTTGCAAACAGTTGATGGGTTTTCTCTCCAGTATTATAAGCATATAGCTTTAAAGGGCCAAATTATATTACCCACTGTCTATTTTTTCTATTTTTCACTACAGAGTGACATTTGGCTATTTGTAAATTAAGTTCCTTATGAAAATAGTAGTGTCATCATGCTAAAAAAATGACCTGCCAGTCCTTAATGCAAATTATAATTCAAATTAATAATCAGGGGGGTTTTGTTTCTAGGATTCAGGAGCAGTATCAGGCACGCGGCATGCAGTAATACCTCAGGTGCAGGTGGTAAGCCTAGCGCGCGCATAGCGTCTAAGGACATCTAAGGAAAGATGGGGCTCTTTCTGTAGTATTCTCAAACCTGATACTTAACTAAACTTCCAAAAAAAAGCCAGTTGTATAAATAAGAAAATAAAAAGATATATATAAACCTCTAGGAGAAAATAATGAAAAAAAAAACAAAGAACATAGATGTAAAATATAAAGCTGCTCCCGATATAGATCCAATTCGTACTCTCCCCACTCAGCATATTTCCACCGATATGTATAAAGGGCTGTACAACACTGACATTTCACTCTATTTATCGCAAAGTTTAGACATTTGGAATCCAGCACTAGAATTAGAATATGCAGAAGGTTATTTTTTGCTGACTAGAAAACAGAAATACTAATATTTAATAACAAAATCAAAAATGAAATGAGTGTCAAAGCACATCACTTAATGTTTTTCAGATGCAGAATTTGACCAGAGATTTTGTCATTAAAAAAAACATGTATGCACACACACACACACATTGACATCATAGAGCCCAGGTATTTGCCCACATTTGCATGCACGTACCACTTTCAGGGTTGGTATTGTGCATTAACCAAAGCAACAGCTGCAGGTCTTCGGAGATCCTCTGGTATTTGTTAAGCGCCGTTGTATCCAGCACCAGTGACTGGATCTCCCGCAGTGCCATGCTGAGGCTGAGCACAGAGAGGGAGATTACAGACGGCCAATCAGAATCAGCTCCTCGCCAATGAAAGCGCTTGGATTTTCAAAAGGAAGCTGTCACAACCGCTGCTGCTCAATATTTTAACAGATAACAGTCATTACCAATTATTACTCAACAAGCAAGAAAGCCAGTAGTAAGACACCCCCCTCCCCAAATCCCCTCCCCCCCAAAAAGCCATGGAATAATTACGTTATAATTACATCAGTTGATATCACTGAATCTAGACACAATTAATTCTAAATACGATCTCACTGAGAAACAAAATGGCATAATTAAAATGACTGGCAATATCTATAGCAAAACTGGCAGTGAGTTATCACATAAAGAAAAGCTATTTTGTGTTACAGAGAAGTATGACACAAGTGATAAAGCGCCATGAAGCAAATAGAAATGGTTGGCATGCGTACAGGGATGAGTTGAAATTGTTGACCTCTCCTGGCGTCTCCCCCGGTGTTGGGGAGCTCAGACAGGGGTTCTCGATGTTGCATATCATTCCTTGTAGCCATGGCAGTATGCCTGCCGACGGCAGGGCTTTATTGCGGTAATGACCTGGGGGGGCACATATGGAAACAAGACCGGTGGTGACGTTTCGAGTTAAAATCGCCATGTCCAGTACACAAGTCAATTCCACCCCATTAGAAAACTCTTAAAACACCTCGAATCATTAAAACACAGCCCTAATGATTAGCATCCATCTGCTCGAGACGCAGAACCGCTGGCGTGCAACTAATGATAGCATCACAAACATTTACATATAGACTTTGGACTTCAAATAAAATAAATAGCTAAAATCGCTAGACAACCGGGACGCTTATCCCAAACCTCCGAACATTTTGAACGTGAAAAATATTGACTTAATGTTCCATCCAAACTGGTCCTCTGCTACTTTCCATTTGCGGCGTGCTGTTGAATCAGTAGATGTCAAGGTTGACCTTGTCTGTTCCCCTGACGATGCTGTATACATGGATTGCAACCCACCGCCGGTCACCTTTATGAGAAGCTGAAGAGACGTAGGACTTGAGCACTTTAGAAGATTTGATTTGGAAAAGAGAGCCGTACTCACACTGTCCTTGGTAGATGGGCTGATTAGTGGAGCGCACCCAGACGAGGATGAAGAAGAGGAATAGAGGCCAGATAAGTTCGACTACCAGGCGCACCTGCGAGAGAGGGGTGGCGGCATGTCATTTCCCACAGTCTTTAGACAGATAAGAAGAAACAAAAGCTAAAATCTGTGGAAATCGGTGATTTTTAAAACAGCAGCTTTTAGCGTAGACCGGGTTGGAAAACATAACTGCGCGGATGGACATCAGAGGTCATTTATTTTTGATTGCCAGAATTTTGGAACACAATACGACAAATGGGTATAAAATACAACATTGAAAATAAATTTATGGATGGATGGATTGATGGAGTGTTTGGATGGATGGACCTGGCTGTAAGCTTACCCACCTTGCCAAGCTATGTTCTGCCTTCTGGGTCTGTTTGTAAGGCTCCATTATCACATTAAACTAATTTTGCTGGAAGTCATTACCAGTGAAATTGTACACA
Source organism: Petrocephalus sullivani (assembly GCA_026780845.1). Taxonomy (NCBI): domain Eukaryota; kingdom Metazoa; phylum Chordata; class Actinopteri; order Osteoglossiformes; family Mormyridae; genus Petrocephalus; species Petrocephalus sullivani. The sequence continues at coordinate 11,025,925 of JAODKM010000016.1, read as the reverse complement.
AAACCATTGAGAAACCATAAAAATATTCTTTTCCATTATAAAATGCATTTTTACCAATCCCCAAGTACATTTCAGAATCAAAATTAATGCCTCAATAACAGACTCCAAGAACCAGCCAATTTCAGTCACAGGAAACCGCAAAAGCCCAAAAGATAATTGTTCTCTACTGCATCCCGCCACATCGACATAAATAGCTTTAAATTGGACACACCTGAGCATGATGGGTCTAACAAAGCCACTCTTGGGTGTGACAGCTTGTAGGCAGAGAGGAGACGATGCTATCCGGCCACCTGTCACATGGTTTTCATAGCCCACGAGACGGACGTAGGTGGGGGTGTAGGGGCCATGGTTGGCCATTTGGCCAAGGCCAAGATTCTGCACAGCTTAGCCCCCATCACTGTGCAAATTAATTCCTCATCAAGATAGACGGTTGTGTGAACAATAATTTGATATTCATTAGAGGATCTCCGGATGCAAAAATCATAGCTAGGAAGGAAGCACTCAGACTGTACAAATCTGTGCATGTCTGGCAACCAGCTGTTTTGCTGCAAGTAACACAATCCGTCAGAGTGAAGCAGGAACCCAAGCGTGGAGCCAGCTTACAGCTCTGCATGTGGAACAGAAGTTTACACACGACAGATATCTTTCCCTCCGCCCAGCCTTGATGGCGCTGGTTGCCTTCGGATGAAAATTTATGCGTAATCTCCCAGACTAAAGGTAAACAGATTCACTACCAACTGACCCAGAACCAGTTAATTGCGCATCATCTTTGACCTAATTATCAATATAATGGCTCCTCATTTGCTAAAACTGACATAGCTGGTACCCTGTTGACATCGCTTGCAGTCCTGCCTGAATTTCGGGCTTTTGAAGTCCCACATTCCTTGCATCCTGGTGATAACGCCAGGGCACAGAGGCAGCATTAGAGGAACGAGGATGCCCCAGAGTGGCGGCGAATGTGGCCACGGGCTGAGGCTACGATTTCGAGGGTTTAGGCAGATGGGCCACGGGCCTGACTGCTTTGTTTTGGCTCATTCCTGGTGTTTACAGCGCTTCCGCGTGGATGTACAGAATTTGGCCGGGGCATTTGAGATCTGTTCCTCTTCCCAATGTTCCCAACGGACCCCGGCAATAACTTCCACGCGGTAACGTCAGCATTTCCCAGAATTCACCTCTGACGTCCTCAGGGACGAATAAAAGCGAGGTGGGAGATGGATGCACTTCATACAGACCTCTGTACTCGCTTTGAGCTGTTTGTGAGGAGCTTTTTCTGTAACTCCCTCAGTTCTTAACCTTCAACAAATGTCATTGCATATCCCGGTTCAGCACAAGGAAATAACCACGGCGCTGCCTATGCTGTCAGTCTCAGACTCCAAAAAAAAAAGCTATTTTGAAATTAGTGTCATACTGTTCCAAATACTGTGTATATATATATATATATATATATATATATATAACATATTTTTAAGAATGTCTGAGGATTGTAAAGATAAAATAAAGCAAAATAAATTGAGTCTGTGGTTCTCATCCTCGGAAATCGAACCCGCTCATCTCTGAATCTGCTTTCCCACCCTCACTGTTGATCTCTTCCTCTGGTTGTGTCAACTGGCAGCTTAATTTCCCATCATGCCTCTGTCTGCCGGAATGGCATGCTGATGAAAATCAGAGGCACAATTATCTTGGGGCAAGTTAGGTATTATATCACTTTTTTTCAGCGTTTCTTTTGAATTTATTTTTCAGTATTATTTGGTATCATTTATAGCTATAATTAAACATAGTGGTAGCTGTTTACATCATTTCAGATTACAATAATCAAAATATTTCTCCTTTCCCCATGTAGTGGTATGCCTGTTTCTCTTTTGGATAACGACTTTTTTTATTATTATTATTCTATTCTATTTAATTAAAACCAAGCAAGAGGCAAGTGTTAAGCAACATGGCCAAAGGTTCAGCAATAAGCAAGCTGAATATGTCACAGAGGTCCTGATCAGGGCTTATGAATTAATGAATGAGAAATGGGCATGTCTAGAATTCAGGTAAGGTGGGCTTGGCTGCAGGGATGACTGGCAGGTGTTACCCACAGTAATGTCTTACCAGATTTATGCTGCTATCATGTGGTCTGGGAGAGTGATCGAGAACAACTTGCAAAGTATGCTTGAACTATAAAAGGACTCATATTCAGAACTGTCTTCTGACTGGGTTGGTTTAAAAAAAAATTCCCTCACATTTAAAAATTAATATGCGCCAAAGCATCTTAGGATTTAATGGCAAGGTACATCTGAGGGCCGAAATTTCCCATCGTGAAACCTTTCAGGATGTTCAGGAGATATTTTTTTTTGCAGCTGGTTACAGCTCTTAATAGGAAGGAGTGGCTTTTGAGTTGTGAAGAAGGAGACACGAGTTCCCCTTTTGGTAAAAGCTCACATTGCTTTTTGCTGAGACAGACCTTAGTACAGTTCATTAGCTGTTGTTCATTAGCGCCTTGAATCCCGTGTAGAGGAAGTCCCCAGTGAGTCTTATCTCTACAGTGCTCTGTGAGATCATCTCTCCCGCGCGCTTCCAATCTTTACGGATATATTTAAACACGGGCAGGTAGATATCTAGGCTAGAATTAAATCAAAATGTGGACCCACCCACCAGGAATGAAATAGGACAGAGTCGGTATGGAGCCGGGCCCCCCCAGATGGCAGGGCTAATGAAAACAGTGCCCTGTGAGCTGACCCCCACTTCGCCCCATCTCCTTCTCCACAAGCCTGACACCCCAAGTCTGGTGGCATCGCACTCGATTACAGCTAACTGAGACAGGGCCGTCGTTAGCTAGGTCATTATGCGAGTGAGTGTGAGAAAATTACTGTTAATAGAAGGCAGGTGAGGTTATAACGAAAGGACTGAAGCAGTCATTCACTAAAGATTGCTATTTAAATAATACTGATGTGAGTACAGTGTAAGCCAAAGCTTCCATGTATCTACAAACCAAACTAGACACATATCTACAACCAGACCCAAACACACACACACATCTACAAACCAGCTCAGACACACACATATATTTACAAACCAGCCAATCAAACAAACCAAGACAAAATCAACCAAGACACACACAGGTACATCTAAAAACCAAACAAGACAGACACCCACACCTTTAGACCAGTCAAGGCACATACCAGTACATATACAGTATACTCACACATTTCCAAGTAGACCAAAACACGCACACAAAATTCAAACCAGACACACAAACATCTACAAACTGGCCAACACACATCTAAAAGTAGACCAAGACGTACACACCTTCAAACCGACCCAAACACACACACACATATCCATACAAACCAGCCAAGACAAAAATTCATATCTGCAAAACTTCTAAGGCACATCTACAGTACAAGCAGACTGAGACACACATCTACAAACTATATACAGCTAAGCATACAGGCATCTACACAGTGACCCACCTCCAAAGTGACCCCCCACTCACAAACAAATGACACACACATCTGCATACCTTTTGTCTTCTTCGAAGGATGAAGTTCTTCCACAGAAGAAGTCCCAGCTGCGCCAAGAGCCCCATTACAGGCTATCTTGTGGTCCCTTGCTAATGCGTCACTATAGCAACTGCCTCTTAATCAGTCCTGGAGGGGGGGGGGGAAGTGTTTTATTAAGCACAAATACATATACCACTGAGGGTAATCCACCAATCGCTGACTTGGTAGGATAGTTCCACTGGGGCCTCGTGGACTAAATGACAAAGCAGCCCTTGTTCAGCTGGACTCTGTATATGTGGTTATTCTCTGTTCATTATGCCATCATGCAGACAGATCTGTGCACTCTGGTACAGTGCAGTACTCAGTCAAACCAGGCTTCAGATCAAATAAGCTGTGTCTTCTTTATACGTAAATATGTTACAAAGTAGGTTCAGTCATGTTTACCTGCAACCACATATAGAGAAACAATATGGTTTATAGTTAGTCCATTTTCTGTGAATACAGTCATAATAAAAACTCACATAACGATACTGCTTATTAAAGATAAAAAGAGTATTTACTCTTTATGTCATTTTATATGAATCTGCATGAACCTAAGTAACCGTGTAAACGGGCTTGTTCATCTGTGTTTCACCTAAGAAGGTTAATTTCTTTACATCCGTCCGCATGGCAGGAGATACACAGCTGCTTTATGTAAGTAGCCAGATTGCTGCAAAGGTCCGGAGATGTTTAACCAGGAGATCCGCAGGTGATGCAGTACTGAGCTGCATCTACGGGTGGTACAGCACAGCGGCATGATCCTCGGAGAGCCCCCACTTCCTGCTGGGACGCTCTCTCAGAGGCTCTGGACTGGCCGTCACCTAGCTGAGTTCCGGGTGGTGTCACCTGCCCCTTGCGACTCTGGACTACATAAGAAGCTGCATACAATTCCTCTTTTTGGCAGATGGAATCCATGGCTATCACCCTTTTTCCATGGCTCCATGTAATCAACCTGAGCTTTAAGACTGAGGTGTCAATAATAAAGGTGATTTAGCATGTATCAAAGTGTGAGTTACTTGTAACAGAGGCATCCTGTGCTTTGAAGGCCCCTAGATGTTTCTACCAGCCAGTTGTGATGTATTTGAATCTGGAACACTTGACAGCTCAAAGACCCAGAAATTGGCCCGTGATAAACAGCGAGGCTCGTTGTGTTCACATTACGTGCCTCTTCTCCTGACTTTCCGGCTCAGCGCTCCAAACCCCTACCCCCCCCCCCCCCCCCCCCCCCCCCCCCCCCCCCCCCCCACCCCACCCCGCCCCCCCCCCCCCCCCCCCCCCCCCCGCCCCCCCCCCCCCCCCCCCCCCCCCCCCCCCCCCCGCCCCCCCCCCCCCCCCCCCCCCCCCCCCCCCCCCCCCCCCC
>JAODKM010000016.1:11009073-11020941 GCA_026780845.1 Petrocephalus sullivani | reverse complement strand
GGTGGGAGGGCAACGGGTGAGGTGGAAGGGCGGAGGGGGGGGGTGGGTGTGCGCGCGGCAGAGCAGGGGGGGGGGGGGGGGGGGGGGGGGGGGGGTTAGAGTAACAAGCAGGAGATTTTATTTGCATTTTATTTATTTGGCAGATGCTTGCCAACAGTGACATGATTTTGTGTGTGTGTGTGGGTTTGCATAGATCACATTTGAGGACCAAAATGTCCCCAAATTGTGAGAAAACCTGAAATTTGGATAACCTCAATTTTATAAAAATCTGTGGATGCGATTAAAAGAACTACAAATGCCAAAAGTCTTGTATTTGGGTTGGTTACTTATGGTTAAGGTTAGGGCTGGGTAGGGGACAAGGGGGTCATGACTGGGATTAGGGTTTTTCCCATAGGAATGAATGGAAGGTCCCCAATTAGATAGGCACGCGAGTCTCTGTGTGTGTGTGGCTTATGTTTATATTACTTTGTGGGGACCTGGTATTTTGACATTGTGGGGACCATTTTTCAGGTCCGCACAAAGATCTGTGACTGCAGTCGAAGAACTAAAAATGCCAAAAGTCTCATATTTCATTTGGTTACTCATGGTTAAGGTTAGGGCTGGGTAGGGGTTAAGGTTGTCATGTTGGAATCAGAGTTTTTCCCATAGAAATGAATGGACAGTCCCCACAAAGACAGAATTACAAACCTGTGTATGTGTGTGTGTGTGTGTGTAAATGCAGGGTCAGATGGTCCCTAGAGCACATAGGGGTCAATGGGCTGGCTCAAAAGCCCAATAACAAAAACCAAGCGGTGGACTGGAACCAGTAGCCGTACCCGCCGAGTCACATACCCCCACCGCTAGGCAAAAGTTACAGATAGGAAAGGAATTTGTCGCCTGACTTCACCCCGGCCTGTGATTTTTACAGTACATCCACCACTACTCTTAAAAGTCATATATTCATTTCAGCCCACTTATAAAATGAGCATCGAGGACGCTGGAGACCCAGGAAGATCACTACTGTGGTCCCCTCCGGCACTTAGCGACGCCGCGCTAAAATTGTACACGGTGACATCATAATCCATGGCGAATAAGTCGGAAGGGGCAGCGGGCAGATGCACAAAAAAGAATCCCACATTTGGTAACGGATGTTTGAAGACAGAGGCCGAGGTCCGTGACGGAGCTGAGCGCCGCTTAAACGGAGCAGATGGCGTCTCGCATGAACGGGGCACGTGGGAATCGGCGGGACTTTGAAGGCGGTTCAAGGGGACGGCTCACGGCGCAGTAAGTTTTAATTGGTACTTGAGGGAAAGGTTAATGTCGAGGTCGTATGCGAGCGTGATTGCCAGCTCCTACCTGGAACGGGCTTCTGATGGAGTCCGGCAGATGCTCGCCGGACGTAACGCCGCGCGGGTGCCCCGTCATCAGGCAAACGGTGCTTTAATTAGCCTGCAGGCACTCGCCCACAATGGCCTAAATCTTCCGTGACACACAGCACGTGTTTCTCCGTGTTTTGCCCCGCTATGCCGAGGGCCCCTACTTGTAAACACAATCAGGACAGAGTCGGGTGTCTGCCTCAGCGTCCGGTCCCAGGCTCGCCGCGATGGCAGACACGCATCGCCACGACGTTCCCGTCAATGACAAACACACCTCTGCTGATTCGACACTGCCTTCATTACTAATTAATGACGCTAAAGGGGACTGAAAGTCAGGCTGATTGAATTTCCTACCTTGGGCTCCAGACACTATTATCATAACAAACAAACACGGGCATAATTCATGTGGATCCATCACCAATGCCATAACCAATTACAAAGTGAGGAAGCTGCTTGAAGGACCACGGGCTGTTGTCCTCTACACCTCTCACTTGTGGTCGTGTTACTTTTCTGCTCTGAGCCAATGGAGTCCCATGACCTCCAAGGCCTGTTACCCACAATTCATTTCCAGGCAACTTCCTGCCCGTCATTCTGTTTTAATCTTACATTTATTTACTTAGCTGACGGTTTTATCCAAAGTGACGCAGAAGAGAGGAGCAGAGATCGGGGTCATTCCTGGGGAAATCAGAGATAAGGGCTGCCTGTACTCAAGGCCACGGGATTAGAGCTGGCAACTTTCGGATCCCGGAAACATTTAAAAATGATAGGCAATGTTATATTTTGTACCGGAAGGTGAATTCAACGGCCTTAAAGGCACGGTACTCTTTTCCTTGTTGGCGCGTTTGTGTGTTTGTGTGCGTTAATCACTAAAGGGCCAGGTGCCAGGCGCTTCAGAGCGAGCCACAGCGTGAAAGTGTGCAAATAAACCCAACAGGATTTTAATTACAACAACGTCTTGAAAGGAGCCTTCCTTACTGCCGCCGTTTATGGACCAAAGCACTCCTGGCACCGATTTGAGGAGCGGGCTTCAAGGCAAACCGAGGCCAAGGCGGCCCGCAATGTCGACTGCACACTGCTGCGTACGGTGCATGTTTAATCACACCTGCATCACATTCCCCTGCCTATTCGCGACTGGTTAATAAGCACGGCATGAGCAGGAAAATGGAGGGAAAAATCATGGAAAAGTGACATCAAGGACACGAAATGCCATGCCATCATGGTCACAAGTCAGGTGAAGTCTTTACAGCCTGGGTGTTAGCTCACATATTCATACTGGCTCTGGGCCAGCTTGTTTCTGATTTAATAAAAGCATAGAATATACTGTATACAGTGTGCCTATGATGATAGTAAGCATCAAGGACATATACAGGGGGACGGGACCACTGGGCTATTACTGAAAGTTGATTGGTCCCCTTACTCTGTCACTCTCAAATTCAAAACATATCATTGGCTAATGATAAGGCTAGCCCCTCGGTATGAATTATGTTCCCTCTAATGCCCCCCCCCCTCCCCCACCCCCAACCCTTGCCTTAAAAAATCCTATAATCAGCCCTGGCAAGTATATTGCCATCTTTTTTGCTTGTTAAAAAAGATTTTATGATTTTAGCAATAATGACTTTTATTGATTTTTTGTATCTTTTTTTTGAGCAAGTGTCAGGGGCTGTGCTGTGATGTTTGGGTGCTGAAGTCACAGGCAGCTAGATGATACCCTTGCACACAGACTGTGTGGCGTATAGTCAGAGTGAAACAAACCTCACCACACATGTGGCCAACATTTAAAGAGTCTGCAGTTTAAAACCTAAAGTGTAAGATCAAACAAAAGTTTGACTAAAAATTACACCAAATAGTCTTTTTTATCCAGGCAGTTAATTAAATGATTTTCATTAGTTGAAATGGTCTTGCTGGTTTTGAACCAAAAAAGTATTGATCAAATGAATCAAGATTTAACACAGGCGCATACTTTAATTCTTCAATGCACAAACCAGAAAACCAGAATTAGACCAGAAAAGCACTTATATTTTCCTTCATAATTAATCATAAATAGTATACAGTTTCTCCAAGGGCATCTAGAAAAAATATCCACATCTATTCCCCAAAGCCCAGATCGGCATATTTATTACTCGCTTCATAATTAGTAAAAAGCGCAGTGAGCTCCTCGCTCTGTAAGGGGCGCTGTCACTGCGGAATCGATTCTCTGGCCATGACTGATGCTGCGGCTCGGAGGCGGATGGTCAGACATCCTCTTCTGCTACAGCCAGAAACTGCAAAGCTGGCTTGTGGTTTTTCCATCCCTATCTGTGCCACAAAAGTCTTTCCTAATATATATTTTATTTCCCAAAGCCTTCCCAATGCTGCATGAAGCCACAGCGGGTGCATTTTGCAGCCCCCAAGTCATCCAGATTCTCTAGGTCCCCATGTACAAAGCCATCGGTAAGGCCGAGTAATGGTCTTGTATTACCTTAAATATTTCATCAGGCATTATGCAGAACACTGCTCCAGAGATGTCTCTGGACAAATACCAAGCATGAAATATGCAGAGCATAATTTTCTATTTGTAAATCAATGTTATTTGAAAGCTACTTTTTTTTCACCGCACAAGATAAAAGAAAAGCCTCAGATTGTCTCTGGTCGTAACCTGTGACCTGTGACTTTCATTGGCTCACTCCGTTACATCACACAGCAACAGCTTTAAAATCAATTCCACGACAAAATAGCAGCATTAGTTTGCTAATTATTCTTAAGCATATCATGTCATCCTAACTAAAAGCATTTAAAGTGACCGCGGTTCAACTGACTTAATGACCGTAAAGTTAAGCGTGTAAATTCATTAACCAACCACCATCACACTAATGAGACCCTTAGTCAAAAGACATTATTAAAACATCATAAAGCACTTATTAGCAGCTAAGATGACATAAATATTTTATATAGAGCTATTTTGATTTGAACATGACTTGATTCATGCTAGGGTTTTAAAAGTGGGCCAATCGGGTGCTGTCCTTACAGATTTACCAGAGAGCGTATAATACGTATAGATTTCCGACAGACCCCCTGGACGTCCGGCAAATAAAGCAAGCCTTCGCAAGGCAGTTTTGATCGAGTACATGGGCACTCGGGCACCAGAACCGCAGTAAACTGGCAAAAAGTGCAGGACAGTATAATGCGCGATGAGTCGCAACCCTACCCACAATTCCTTGCTCGGTGTTCAATCACATGAACCGAAACGCCAATCATTCCATCACGGCGTCATATCTGTGCCTTGAGTGACATGTGCACACAACCAGTAAATCATTTAAAAACAGCCTGTGTATCACGCAGCACTAAAGGCCGAAGTCCAAATGTATTTCCTTATCATTTTTTTTCAGCGTACCCCATAAATGTGCCAGAGAAACACAGCTAAACAGGTTCCTCTGTTTTGAGCAAGACCGCAACGCACCGGTAAGCAGCAGAGCTGCTTGTAGCCAAATGAACCATAACGCAAAACATCGGTGTAACCTGCCTTTGGATCTATGATATGAAACATGAAATCATAAAACTATGACACAATGCATAGCCATTGAAGGCTAGGTTTACCTGTAAACATTAGGAGAGGCCTTTACAATATTTATAAACATCAATAATTAATCATTAAAGAATAAAAAAACATTACAGTAAATATTAATAATATTGTTTTTCGTTTTTTCAATAACAATATTTCTATTAAGAGTCTCACTGAAAGTCTAACGGTAATGATATGTCTGACATTGGCATGTTTGTAAATAGTAACCCTCATAGAAATACACATCCTGTATACTGTTGCTTGCATGTGTACGGTCATTAGCGCCTCAGCTAACACTGTCCCCATGTTTCTCAACACTAGTGTCATCTCGGTCACCACAGGAAGCGGCCCTGCGGTGTCTTCTTTCCACTGTGCCACCGGGGAACAAAATCCAGGCAAACTCAACAGGTCCGGCCGGCACCTACCTGCTCGCCCGGCCTGGTGGATTTCAGCTCGTCCTCATCGCTGCTCGGGAAAGGTGCCTATCCGATGCCTCTGGGTCTGCCTAGCTCGCCTCTGAAGCAGCATTCATCTCATCCCTCTTTCTCTCTCCTTCCACTGGGCTTCTCCTGATGCCATAAAATATGCAAATGAACTCAGGGTGGATCGTCATAGAGACGGAAGTCGCCGTGGGGAAACGGGTACTTACAGGTGGGTTACACAACACGTTTCCTTGCCCCTTGGCACTGCAGATAAGTACCGGGAGGCCTTTAATTGGCACCATGATGACATGCACATTTTTTTCCCAATGTCTCGGAAAACATTCAGTTCCAATGCACCCAAATTAACCTCATAAATGTAAACAGCTTCTGGGATGCTTCAGTGCTGTGCCGTGAAATTTAAAACATATTTTATAATATATTTTCAATTTTTTCTATAAAATTTTTGTTACATTGGAATGCTCCTATCCCATACATACAGATGGGATCCAAGCGCAGGGTCAAAGCGTGGGGTCAGCCCAATTATTTGGCATCCCTGGGGCATTCTGGCCGGTTAAGGGCCTTGCTTAAAGGCCCGATGGCAATATGACTGTTCTGTTGAGACTTGACCCGGCAACCTTTTGATTACAAGCAGAAAAGCCCTGCCCACTGTGCCGTGCAATACTATCAATGTTGATTTTAACAGACATATATCAATATATAGGAATCAGAAATGGATTATGTGTAAATATTATATGAATGAGTGTTCTCAAGACTTCATCTTCCCTTTTACATACATGAGGCTAATATTCAGACTCAGATACTGACATAGAAATGGTCTTCTGCTGCCCATTGGCTCTCTTACATTCAGTGGTGGACGGTTCAGGCCCACAAAGTAAATCTCCAGACCAAGATTTTATTTCAGCCAACCAGTTGAATACTCTGTGACTGTGGCTCTTTGTACTTTAGTGGTTGGTTGCAACAAAATCTTGATCTGGATTTTTACTTTCTGGATCTGAACTAGCCACCTCTGCTTATAATCACCTGAAGTTTCATATTTATGACATCATAGCATGCCCATAAAGGCTGCCTATTCATTACATATGTATTAAAGTAGCATTATTAAATATTTTTAATAATCTATTTTAAAATATGTAAAGTGTTAAAGAAGGTCTCCATTATTCCTCTTTGTAAAAACCTGCTGATATGCACTGTCAGTCATAATCGTAAATGTTTCGGGATTTTATGAGAACCATCTGATGACTTGCAATGACGAAGGTCTCCCACATTTACCGTGGCAGTAAAAGTGAGGAAGGGCAGATACAAAGGAACGGACGCGAGTGCGCAAAATGTGGACTGGAGCCTGAATATTGAAGAGGAGAATAAAATCTGGCTTAGTAATAACAAACCCCAAGTGAACAGCTGCCAAAATCATTATCAGGGAAGAATACCCAAGAGTGAGGCACAGGCTGATCAAATGTTTGAAGCAGAAGCCACCCAATACATTTTCTCATTGCTGCCTTACTTGGATGTCATTCTGATTTTCCTGAGAGCCACTGGTCATGCTGGAAGGAGACTCTTTCATATGTGCCTGCCGCAGAAGTCAAAGCACATTCTCTGATCCAATTTTATGAATTATTTCTTTCTCGCTGGCTCTGAAGCGTCAGTTACATTGACAGCTGCCTTTTCCTGATGTAACGAAACAAGAGAAGTAAACATTGCAGAAAGGAGGCAAAGGGAAAAAGAACAATATATCTATGCAGGAGGATGGTCAGACTTAAGAGAGTGTGGAGTTTCAGACAGGCGAGGGCAGGGAGGGAAGCCTCAGAGACTCTTCTGGAAAGTTAAACTCGCGCAGTTTTCCCCTCCACCTCTCCCGCCGTGCTGATGAGCTGCAGGCTAAGCTCAGATGTGCTTGTTAGCTCGGGAGAGGATGGGGCAGATTGGGGGATACGCCAATCTTTTATAATTCCCTGCTTCTCAGAGTCTGTAATAACTCTTTTACAAAGACAAAGCACGAGCGGGCAGACCGAGCGAAGGCACGCACCTTCACCGGCGTTTCCACCCGCCGCTCTTCTCCTCCATGTGCGGCTGGTTACGCCTGGCTGGACAGCGGAGACGTGTGCTAGCTGTCAGCAGGAGACCGCCGAGTTTGCGTTCCTACACCTGGCAGGTTTTGGGGCAGTCAAAGCCCACGCGACCCCCTTCACAAGCCCAACGCCCTCACCCACAAACTTCACCGTCCAATTTCCCTGGGGGTTGGGGGGGGGGCATCGGCTCTCCCTCAGAAGATGACCCCCTGGGCTATTGCCCATCCTGTCCTTGCCAGGGTCCACCACTCGTAAAGTAAAACAAGCCAAGTGCAGTTTAGGTGAAGAATTATAATCTGAACCCTAATATCAAAACAACAAGCTAAGAACTCTACTTAGGAGGAGGACCCTTCTTCCCAGCATCCCTCACCTTGTATCCTACATTCCACAGAGCAGACCCCACCCCAGGGCCAGATCAGTACCACAGCCCATCAGCCACTCTGTTACTGTAGGTTCCATTCACTGCGGCCTCTGTAAATTCACGTAACTCCTTGCCCTATAATATCTCTGTGCTGGCCTCCCATTGGCTCACACCTTCCCTAGTTATCCAATTAAATGTATCAGTAAGTGTGTGAATTGTGTTGGAAATGAATGCCCCTGAGATTAATGCTTTGGCCGTTAATGTTTCCATATACAGGTGAATTCAGTAACTGGTAATTATTTAGGTAGCATCACAGCACACATCACAGAAAAATTTGTGCAAACACAGAACAGAGTATTTGAACAAAAACAGCCCTTGAAATCACAGACATAACCCTGGCGTAATTCTGTGGGCTTGGGAAGACCCTGACTAAAGACAGAGTGATAGTGTTACCTACTCCTCATTTAGTGACCAAGTTCCATTCCAATGATCAGGTTGTAAAACAAAATGTGCACTAAGTGAAATCATGGTGGGCTAGGTATAACCTCAACTAAGCTTATTGCTTTACTGTACTTCAGCCTTCCATAATCACTTTTTAACAATTTTTAATATAATTTCATGCATTCTAACTCCAGCATTTGTTCCATGAAGCAGGATCTCCCAGTTAGCTGGGTTCACTTAAGCTAGAAGTCATAATTGTCTAATAGGAATGCTCCTCATTTAAACTCATATTGAACAATCATGACCTCTAGCTTAAGTTAACCCAGCCAAATAAGAAGTCCTGCTTTGTGGAACAAATACGAAACGTACGAAATATGGCTGTAAATGTGCACATTGATCAGAAAAAGAATGTTTTATTGTCGTCATATTTGCGAATGGTCGCTAACCGAAGCAGTCGCATGAGAAATTAAGTGGGAATTTTGCAAAAGCCACAGATGACAAGTGCAGGCCAGCAGGCAACACAAAAATACATAAAACATATGTAGTGCTGGTCTGGAGGACGGCTACCGGTCACGTGGTATCTTGCATTTTTTCATTCCACTCACATACTGGCTTTGCTCATCAAGCGGGCCAATATTATACTCCCAAAGTTTTCCCAAATTATACTGGGAATTTCTATAATTATACAAATTAGCCTGTACCCTCACCCCCGCGATATGGCTCTACTGTATATCCTAACAAATGTCTGTAACTTGATTCAGATAATGAGATATACATGTATAGTCCACAGCACTTTAGCTGTCAATTATGCAGGCATATTTGTTTAGTAAATCAATCAATCAGTTTTGGTTACATCAGAAACAGATCTGAGTATTGGAATATTGGAAGTGAGAAATAATGGCCTCCGCAAGTGTTTTCCGGAATGACAGTAAATGCTGTAAGAACGCTGCTGTAATGCTTGCAATCTGTCAGGCGGTACCGGACATATTTCCTCCGCGACTCGCTGACACTCATGTAGACGCCGTCCGGCTCGAGAGCCTGTAGGCTCCTGATGGAAATCTATATGGACCTCAGCCTGGCCACTTCCCCATGTACTCGAGAACCACCAGCCGTCCTCGAGCAGAAGTGAGAATCCATCACCGCGGCGGATTACGCCGCTTCCGACGGACGCCAAGAGCGGCAGATGCCTCGCAGCTCCCCCTGAGCTGGCACGCCGTGGCGCTTTGTGCTGCGACTGGGCCCTCCCCAGGTCCGTGCTGGTCCGGGAACCTCGGCGGAGCCGGGGCGAGCACCACTGCCATCTGCTGCCCGCTGCGATGTGCCAAACCGGCCTGTAAGAGGAAGGCCCTAGCTGGAACGGGGTGACCCGCATTTGCACAGGAGACGGCTAACAAGCCCCCTGAGCTCTGGAGGGAAAAATGGCTGATTTGAATGCGGTAACATGAAAGGCACCCGGTTCGAGTGCCAAGCTTTGAATTGGTGTCTGGCGTCCAAAAACCGAATCGCTGTGGATGTGGTCGGTCAATTTTTTCAGCTGCGCATTACGAAAGGAACATACTTGCTTTGAAAAGTGCGCTATTAAATTAGCATTGAAGGGTGCGATGTTTCATTATAATTGCATTCGCCCCAAGGAGTCTAGCCATTTCGTCGCCCCCTACTGGAGGGCAAACGAAGGTGCAGGGCTGAGTTATGTAACGTCCACAAAGGAATGCAGATGACTTCCTTTTTCTTATTCTGGGCTGCTCCTAAGCTGAGCCTTTTAGCATGCAAACCCTACCTACACACAGCAGCAGCGCTCACCACTACTCACACCATGCATTTTTACGCGGGGCCCCTGAGGTTTGCCGAAAACAGTTGCTACACTAAATATTAATTACAAGCAACATGATCTGCTAACCAAATAGTTAGCTACAATCTTCTGACTTTTTAAGTGGAGTCCCAGAAACATCATAGCTACCCCCGCCAACACTACGCCCAGAATGCCTCTGACTTCTTTGCCTGGCCTGCAGAAATCCACCATCCTTTGGAAGAAATTGTCTCTGTCTCTCCCTGATATTACAAATTGCTGCCACTTGATTTTCTGTGTACATTTTGAGCCGTTTTCATCCCCATAAATGCTTGTGTGTGTTATCGCAGTATCTTCCCCATTTTTCTCCTCCATTCAGTTTGAGCCATGGACATGGAATGCTGCTACTAATAACCCAGCTATTCCGGGCCACAGAATTTCTGTGAAGCTTGCTGCTATATCGACAGAAAATGGGCTACCAGCTGGTCAGTCTGGCCCTGGCTAGTTATGACAGAGCCTACGGAGGATGACCAGCCCCTGTCTGAAGAGGCTCACCCCTCCTTTAGTTTAAGTACATTCATAGTTGAGTAATGTGTACCAGCCACCTCCTCAATGGCCAACTAGGCTGAGAAATTTTATCACCAAGGCAAGTTAACTTTTAAAGCAGTTGAGTGGGGCCCACTAATAATTCTTTCTCAGACAAATTGACAAAAGTAAATAAAATCCAATTAAAAACACCCTTAATTGTATGTAACAAATTAAACTCAGTACAGTCTTGCCCAGTGAAAGGTTGACATGACAGGGATTCAGCCGAAGTGAGCCCTAAACACTATGTTTTTTTTTCTTTACAGAAACAGGGCCCCATGTAGTTTTTGACCAAATGTTTCCTGATATTTTTCACCCAGGAAATGCTTCTGTTACATTAGACCTGATCTCCCTCACCCCAGGGCATCAGAAAGATCTCAGCCCGACTGCTGGCAGGTCCCAGCGCAGTGTCTGTCCCCATCTGGACCCTGTGGAGAGCGGTGAGAGAGACTGACATCTCATCAGAAATGGATGCACCTTCTCCACACATAACAAATGTTGGAGCAGACAGGGGTGCCATGTGCAGGGATGGTGTATGCTCATACCCGGAGAGGAGTCTGGACGAAAATAACCACGGCTCAGGCCTGGACTTTGACTGAGCCACAGTAGCAAGGAATGATTAAAAAAGAAACCTGGATGTGAGTGAAACCCATAGTTGTGGACGTGCATTAAAGCTAATTTTCAAAGTCAAAGTATCTTTTATTGTCAGCTTCAGATACATGATGCATTGGGTCATACAGTGAAGTGAATATATTCCTCATTTGCTATAGTGCAAATGAGATATAACTGAAAAATAGAATATAAATATTGAGACATATAAACAATATGAACATGGCATATTAAGGCATGAACATTGACATGTAAGGAATCGGTGGGGAAGGATTAGCATGGAAGTGGAATGTGCAATATATAAGCAGGTTTCGTTTTAGAGTTATGAGACTAGAATTCTTCCCAGTGTCTAAACACTAAGACCAGCTCATTCTAGCCTCGCTGCAAATTGAGGTTTCGCCACGTATGTCTTTTGCCAAATGGGCCACATAAATCTCTCTAGAGGACTGGATAACATGACTGTAGTTAGCAATGCAAAAGAGGGTTAAAGAAATGGCACAGGTGCCTGATGGTGTAAATACTGCATTTGTATGTTTGGCGCTGCGTGCCAGGCAGGTGACAAATTGCCGTGCAGGTGTTCTGGGAGGGAGCGGGCACCAGAGCAGGCCGGGGGGCCGGATTTTGTCGAAGGCACTCACCCAACTGGTACTCTGACTCATCACCCGTTGGGGTGGGGGGGGGGGG
>JAODKM010000016.1:10987012-11008674 GCA_026780845.1 Petrocephalus sullivani | reverse complement strand
CTCCGTTTTGCCCTCGCCGCCGCGCCAATCTGCTGCTCTGTTTATGGTTCCCCCTTTCTCTGTAATTTCCCCCCCCCCCCAACTGGCCCCCACCCTCTGCTGGCTTTCTTCCTCACTCTGATGCGCCCGCATTCGGTCAATATCCAATTACGCTCCCAATACTGATCGAGGAGCAGGATTGATAAGACCCGGATTCGTGAAAAGGGGGAATGTGTTTCCGCTTTTGGGAGGAATGATTCGAAATGACCCATCCCGATTGTTTGCAGGGGAGAGGAGAAATGGATGCATCCTAATTTATAGGCTTACATTAGTGTCCCCCATTGCCTACCCGTACATGCAGATCACATGATTTTATGTGGACAATTCTAGCAAGCAGTAATATGCATAGTAGATTATCACAGCTGCGGGGTATAGACACAGGGCAAGCCAGACATGCACTAATCAACTAACCATCCACTTCTTTCTCATTGTCTCTTCAGTATAAAAATAGCTGAGCCAGCCAATAGTGTAACTCATCTGTTTTTTTTTTTTTTGCACAATAGTTTGATTGTTTAGCTGTAAACATAATCGTTTAACCACAGTGAAACGGGTGTGAATTGAGTGTCAAACAAATGGCATGGGAGGAAGTCTTTGCTGATGGCTCTGCGTGATTCTGAAGCCTTTTTCCGAGTGCTTAAGGAGAGAATGGCACCCTCTTAACCTCCAAGGTGCCGGACAAACATGCAGCTCGGGGAGGGCAAAGGTCAGCCTGGAACACAGCTCAGGCCGCCCAGCAATTTCATAAAGTCGACAATCTGAGAGATTGCCGTCCCGAGGCCCTCAGCACGCAGAAGTGCGGCTCACCAGAGGTTTGCGAAAGCCAGGGCTGTTTTCGATTATCGAGCTTGCGGGACTGGGGGTGGACGTGGTGTATGGCTTGTACTGCTTGATTGATTTTTGATGCATGGATTCTCCAAAGCAACTAGGTGGTACCAACTTACTGGTGATATATTTCTGTCAGCAAGGATTAAATTGTTGAATTAGGCATAAGGTTTCAGGGGTAAATTTGGAGTGAAGCATTCTCAGTAATACTACGTCGCTGTGATTTCTACAGAGTAATCAGTATCCTTATTAGCAAACGTGCGGATGCACACACTGACGTCTTCCTCACTTGTAGACCAAACTGTTACGGGAATTTTACTAAAAAAAAAATTCACATGATCACACTGTTTTGATTAATTCAATCCCAAACCAATGTTATTTGTACCATGTGGTGAGACAACCAATCAGCAAATGCGTTTCATTACTGGTTTTCCTGCTGTCTGCCTCAATGAGATGCTGCTTTTTATGTTTTAACCAATATTCTGCAGTTGCTTCAAGATGACTTCATTCACTCGGGGGCACTGACATGACAGGCCGGGTTCCGGTGGTCAATCGAGAATCCAGCAGCCATATTGCGTTTGAATTTGATTAACTTGGTATGTCATCTTGATATGTGGCCTTGACCCCCCTGACCAATTAGAATTGTCCAAGATGTCTCCCCCCCCTCCGTGGCAGACACGTTTGCTTGCTCTGCTCTGAAACGCCGCCTTTCTCTCGTTCTTTGTGTGTTTTCTATTCTTTTTGCACTAGACAAGTGTTGTGCACTGCTAGCTTATAGCGGACAGGCACTACTAGACATCAGCAACTCACACAATTTTTTGGACTTTACTGGTTTTATACCACCGGAGCTTCAAGTCATTGTCCACCCCGGCAGCCACCGCTCCCGGGAAGGCGGGAGACGGTGACGCAAGCGAGGCGAAGGGGGGGGGGGGGAGCTCCATGCTAGGCTAAAGGCTCGAGCTAGCTGACCCAGCCTCTTACTAGCCAACGTGCGGTCCCTGGAAAACAAACTGGACGAACTACGAGCCAGGATCACAACACAGCGGGCAATAAGAGAGTGCTGCGGTCTTATTCTCATCGAGACCTGGCTTTCGGACAAAGTTTCGGAATGTTCGCGGATGACACCGCAGTGATGGGTCGCATCACTGGAGGGGACGAAGTGGCCTACAGGAGAGAGGTGGCCGGTCTGGTGTCACGGTGTGAGGACAACAACCTCACCCTCAACACAGACAAGACAAAGGAGATGATAATGGACTTGAGGAAGAGGAGGAGGCCTCATCAGCCACTGTTCATCCGGGAGTTTCAAGTGGAGAGGGTGAGCAGCTTTAAGTACCTGGGAGTCCACATCAGTGACTGACCTCACCTGGTCACTTAACACCACACAGCTGGTCAAGAAGGCTCAACAGCAGCTGTACTTCCTGAGGAGGCTGAAGAAGTTTGGTATGTCAACCACGATCCTCAGCAACTTCTACAGCTGCATCGTGGAGAGCACACTGACCAGCTGCATCACCGCGCGTTACGGCAGCACTACAGCTATGGACTGCAAACGCCTGCAGAGAGTGGTGAAGACTGCGGAGAAGATCATCAGGACTCCACTGCCCTCTTTGCGGAGCAGCTACCACTACAGCGTCCAGAGGAGAGCTGCCTCCATCCTCAAAGACCCCAGTCACCCCCAACACGGACTGTTTACACATCTGCCCTCAGGACGGAGGTACAGAAGTGTGAAATCTAGAACCTACCGACTTAGCAACTCCTTCTTCCCCACTGCCATCAGACTCCATAACAGCCGACAGGAGTATGAATAATGGACATCGTACTACCATACTACCATACTAACATACTACAATACTACCATACTACCATACTACCATACTACAATACTACCATACTACCATACTACCATACTACCATACTACAATACTACCATACTACCATACTACCATACCATGCCATACTTCCTCATACTCATATTCATATCTTGAATCTTGAATTAATGCCCCCTTCTCTGGTCAGGACTTTCATCCTGGATGTTGTCCAAGAGCATCGCTGCCTCGTTTGGCTGCTTGAGGAGCAGCATCATAAATATTAGCCTACTACCAATACTCACCTTGAATAGTAGCAGTAGGTTGATTTTTTATGAAGCCGTGCTGATCCCAGTACTGAATATCCAGTGCTGGAAATTAAGCTCGCCCATTCATCTGATCCGAGTACTTTAGGCAAAGGGCGAGTAAAAAAATAATGCGTGTTGGGCTACATTTCTTACAGAACTAGCCCAGTTTTCCAGTAGCAAAAATTCTTAAGCTCCACCCCTGCAAGCATTCTGAACTCGGTCACGTGGCAGAAAGGCCGCTTTGCCAACCGGTGATGTTTGAAACACGGCCATGGAGAAGGGAATATGCTCAGGCCAGAAGCGAGGAGTACCAGCGTTAGGAACCACAAAGGTCATTAGCAGTCGGAGGCTGGAGACAATGCCAGATCAAGCATTCTAATTGCTCTCCCTGTGGTCGCTGCACAATGCTGACAGCACGACGATTAAGACCCAACTCGTATTATTTCCCACACTGTACAGTACAATTACGCTGGCCCTCACCCCAGAAAGTGCTATGAAATTGAGGATTAATGGATTGGACAAATGCTCAGAACAAGGGCAACTTAGCCAAAAACAGGCCGGGTGTCTCCTCTGACTGGAAATGGAATGAAGAGCTGAATCAGTCCACACAAGTCGTGAAAAGACACCATCATCTTCAAAATGGAACTCATCTTTACCTGAATACACTGTACTATTCTGAAGGTGCTCGGATACCATGACAGCACATCACAGTGAGAATTAATGAAACTATTCATTTCTGTGGGGAATATGGCTGTGTTTGTGAATCAGACAAAAATAGTCGCTACACAGGCGATAAATGAGTAAGCAAAACTCCAAAATGTAGGTTTAATTAAAGGGGCCTTTGAAGAATTATCTCTACAGATATCACTGTCTAAATAAATTAATTGCCAGCCATGCATTCCCTTCTTCATACGTTACGTTTAGTAGGCCTCCGTCAGTCATACATTTAGCCCAGCTATGCCATCAGCATAGTATCATAGTCACAGTACTTGTGCTACATATTGATGCTTATATTTCTTTAAGCAATAACAGCACCGTTTTAAACCCTGACTACACATGTTGCACATTATGTGATACTGTGTCAGGATGCAAATTCTTCCTTTCCTTGGGGATACTTTCATGAGGAGATTATGCCACAATCACCCTTGCATGACCAACAGAAAGTGAGACTTTTACAGTATCATAAAGCTTTCAAGCTGAATTAGTTATTTAACGTAATAGGGAGACTCCAGTACTTTGTTTATGAGTTGCATTAAACACTGAGATGTTAAGAGGAGGCCGGTTAACACCAGAGGAGTGTTAAGGCACAAGAAGCAGCTCCTGGAAGTGGCCACCCAGGAGCTATTTTGAAAGTCTAATCAATCCATTGAGCATTTTTAATCAATGTAGTCAATTTTTCTGCGCTTGTGCATCTATGGAATACACATACAAATTAGTGGGCGTATCTCTCATGCATTTCAAAACTGTTCTGTTGCAAGGGGGATTCTGCTAATGATTATCAGGACTAATCTGCACAAAAAGATAAATGATGAAATTATTTATGATATAATAAAAGCTTGATTAAGCCATCTGTCCTCAATTCCAAATCGCATTCTGGTGATGCACATATGCCCAGTTAGCTGGGCCATGGAGCCAGCTCCCCAGCGGATACCAGAAAGCATCTGAAAACGAGAGACATAGCAGGGTTTTCTATTGTAAAAATACAGAATTTCCACGGATATACTTTGGCATGCCAATGCCATAGTAGCAGTTACCTGAGGTTCACCCCAAAAACCTTAAACATAGCTGGAACTCAGCACCTGTTGGTGACGATCAGATCCAGGGCGCGGGGACTGGCTGGCATAGACTACTCCCTCCATTAGCTCTCACTTAACAGGTACAGGTATCATCATAAATTATGATCCCACTTCACTTATCCATGAAAGATTAATTCTTCCCAGGGAAGGTGAAATGGAAATTATGCTGGTGTTAGGAAGAGATTCATTCATTTAAAATGATGACACAAAACCATGACAATAGAAAATATCGCTAATTTAAAGAACAACTCATTGATTTACTTGCTCAGTAATACTCTTAAACAGGAAGGTAATTTTCCTTAAAAATATACAGTACTTAAGCAGTAAAATAAAATGTTTAAAGCTATTTATCTGGGTTGTATGTGTACATTTGGTCATAAAAAATCGGAACATGTGTAAATTAAGAATAATACAGTAAAAACTAACAAGGATTTCTTCTGTTCTCCAAAAAGTCACTGATATCTTGTTCAATAGCTAGAATCAAACAGCTCCGAATTGCCCCTCAGGGGCAACAGCCATTAAATATATTCCACAAATATGACCACCATCTAATTTAATTGATTAATTTAAATAAGTCAAAAAGTAAGTGAGATATTGATTAGCCATACAAAGTGTGGTACTGGTCAATTAAAAATATATGTATTCATGTATGGGATTGTTGCTGCAAATACTGGTGTGATACTAAAAGAGGACATGGCCAAGGTAACACACTTTGCACACTTTGACATAATCACAACACAAAGATCAGATTGACTTTGACTGCCCACGACCTAACGGGATTACTATCTATATTAAAATACATAAATATATATATATATATTGCAGTGTGTGGCTCAGCGGGTTACAGCTCGGTGCCTGTGATCAGAAGCTGGAATAGCCACATGTCCATGTCCCTAGAGCTAGGCCCCTAACCCCCAGCCCCATCGGTGCGGCTGCCCATTGCCACCAGCCTTGCTCTCACCTACGGGGGGGTCATGGTGAGCAAGAAGGAAGGTGAAAAGAGAATTTCCCTGTGAAAATCAATAAAGTATCATTATTTTCTGTATATATTTATATCTATACGTCGGATCACACTCTTCGGCTTTCCTGGGGTTACAGTACTCCGCTGTTATCCAAATGGAAGAGCGTGTGGCCCAGTGGGGAAGCTGGCGTTCCTCTGGGTCAAAGGCACGTGTCAGTGCTCTTCTCACGCACGCAAAGAGCCACAGTTTGGCCGGCCTGCTGGCTTCCGGGAAGATGGCATCGGGAGCCTGGAAGCGCGGGTCACGCGAGGCCGGAGCATCCCGCCAGCCAAAGGGGCAGATTCCGTGGGGGAAAGGGAACGCCCCCCCCATTTCCTGCCGGTGCATAGCAGGGGCCGCGCGTGGTGGCACCCGCCGTAACGGGTCAGACCTCAGTGAGGGCCAGCGGCAAATTAAAAAGCACTGGGAGGAAAGAGAGGCACGGTGGCGAATCAGATAAAGGTGTGTAAACAAGCTCCTGTGCCTCTGACATGAAAAGGCTGCCACTCGCTACTCCTGCTCACCTTTAGCGTAGCACGCTAATGAGAGGGAATACATTCCCTTTGATGTATATGTTTTGTTTAATCTGGGCCTGCCTCGCCAGGGGGGTGTTGGGCAACAAGTCCATTTAATCACGGGGGGTGTTGCTGTTGAGGGGTCCGGGCAGCATCGGAGTTTAGCCGCGGCTTCCAGTACTGTTTATTAAACCCTGGTTAAGCGTTAGCATTGATAAGTGAAGCTTTCCCCATACAGCTGCTTTAGCCCTGCGGTACAGCAGGGGAGCTGCACAGATGGACACACGCTCGCTGCAGGCACATGCACGCACACACATATGCGGAAATACACATGCATGCGCACACATATGCGGAAATACCCATGCATGCATGCACAAATTCACATGCATGCGCACACATATGCGGAAATACACATGCACGCACACACATATGTGGAAATACACATGCATGCGCACACATATGCGTAAATACGCATGCATGCGCACACATATGCATAAATGCGCATGCATACGCACACAAATGCGGAAATACACATGAATGCGCACACATATGTGGAAATACACATGCATATATGCACAAATACATATGCATGCACACACATATGCACAAATACACATGCATGCACACACATATGTACAAATATGCATGCATGCAAACACAGGCATATAGGCACATGCAAACTGCATGCAATCGCACAAACACACACACAGGCTCAAACACACATTTGTATCCATATCTTTAAGACGCGTGTCCATTAATTTCTATGGGCAAAACCCTAATCCCACTTATGACAACCTTAACCCCTACCCAGCCCTAACTTTAACAATACGTAACCAATTAAATACATAATTTTTGGCTGGTGTCGTTTTTTGATTGCATTCACAAATTTTTTTAAAATTGAGGTTATCCGTGTGGGGACCTAAAAAAATGTCAAAATAACAGGTGTAGGAAATTGTATTCCTAAATTGTAGAAATATTTGTAGGAATGTGATATATTCATGCCCACTTACATGCACATAGGCACACACATACACACAAATAAGCACAAACAGGCCAAAGACACACACACACCCAGACCATAGGCACGCACATAACCACAGACATGGGCCCACATACACAGTGACATGTCTCATGAAACATTATACCCACCTCCCTACCCTTGCGTGCTGTCACCAGGGGGTTCTCGCTGTCAGCAGCCTGCATTTGCATACAGTAGCTAGGGACTCATCCCCTGAGCCGCGAGGCACTCTCTACTTACACCCAGTCCACAGTGCCACTCGTTAGCCTGAGAAGGCAGTAAGAATAAGAGGTGGATAGTTCAGGTTCAGAAAGTACAAATCCAGACCAAGATTTTGTTTCAACCAGTCAGTAGAGTACTCAGTGAATGTGATTCTTTATACTCAACTGGTTTGTTGTCTGGATTCGTAGTTTCAGAACCTGAACTTTCCAGCCCTGGTAGGAATAACCTGTCATCAGAAAGATGCCTAATGGGTGCATCAAATGACACTACCAGTGAGGTGACTCTATAATCTACCGGCACGCTTGGCAGAAAACAGAAACTTAGATATAGCTTCATTTTCTACATTGTCAATAATAGATTTAATAGTGTTTTCCAAGCCTGCAGGATGATAGAAAAAGAACCAATGGGATTTAACCACGGCAGGTTTGTGAAACCATGGTGCCACTAGGAGGGAGGCAGAGGAAGACGTTCAGTGGCCAAAACACTAGGGGGGTCATGAGTGTAGCTGCGGTTTATAGAAGGGGGGCCCAATCGGTGGAATTTTTCAGGAGCCCAGCCGTGTCTTTGTGTGACCACTAAAGACTGAAGATCGTCAACATAGGGCCGGCACAGAGCATAGGGCCGGCACAGAGCGACCTCCAGCTTACATTTTAAATGAAGAAGCAAGTAAGCAGGTCAAACCCACGAGCGCCCAGTGATGACATCAGGCCACGTTCTAAGGCCAGCTGGTACGGCAGAGGTTAACGGGCGTGTCACTGCGTCCCCAGAGCTGGAAGCTGCCCCACCGTCGAAGTCGTGAGAAAGGTACTTCAGCTGAATTGTTCCGGAAATGTATCCAGCGGAGTAAATTGACAAAATTGTCACTTTAGATGAAAAATATGGAAGTGCAGGCAGAGGGATGTGGAGGTGTTGATATGCAGTCATCCCCTCAGGAGCAGAGTCAGGAGCGGCACCAGCTTCACCATCTTCTCTTATCTTAAGAAAATTTATTTTCAATGAGCTTGGCTACTGCAACTTTTTAATGTTCAGTTCTGCACAGACTCTCAACTTTCAAACTTATTCTTCTGCTTACCCCACCATTAAATAAATGTGCTTTAGCACAAATGGCTCTGTATATCATTTAATATCAACATGCTTTTTTGTTTGGTCGTCACCTGCCTTTTCTCTACAGAAAGGACTCCCACCAAAAGTGCCCTTTTCAAACAAACGAAACAAACTTAGCTTCTCTCCACCTCATGCGAGGTAAAACTTGCCAAAAGTGTGAAATTATTAAACAAGGATCTGGCCTCCTTGGAGGAACTCTGCTGTTAACTTATTGATTTGCTGTTGAATAAGTGAGATGTCCTCTAAAAAAAAAAAAACAAAAAAACAGAAAATCTTTTTCTTAAAACCAGTCAGGTGCTGTCTCTGTCTGCCTTTGCCAGTTCCATCCCACTTGCCCACCTCCCCCCCCCACACACCCATACCCAGATACCCTTGAATGACCATGAAACCCTGACAGTCTGAGATGGCATCTGACTTTGTGACGGTACCTAAATCGGGGCGACACGGTCCTGCTTCTCTGCACCCTTTCCTCTGCAGTGTCTGCCCTCTCAGCTGGTGGACAGGCCTCCTAGGGCTCCCTGTTACAGCCAACACTTGCCACTCAGCACATCAGCCGGCCCACCGCCCACACCCAAGGGGGCAGCCTCTTTGATAATGTGCTTTTTTTTAAAAATCCCTCTTCGCATGTTCAGTCCTATGGCATGCAGCTAGCCTTCTTAGATTCCAATAAACATATTATTTATTTAAATTTGATATCAACGATTGGTGACGATCTTAGGGAGCTCTGCTCGGGGAGTCTTTCCAAATATAATCCAAGAGAGAGAACGATCGAGCGATAATGAAAGTTATGATTTAAACATTACCATCATTATCCCTTTTACAAAGGGAGCTTTACTGCCGTCGCTGCTCCACACTTCAAAACACTCGCTTTGATTTGGTAAAAAAACCTGCCCTGCTTGGACTCCGCGGCAACAAGGAATGGAAAACGTATAAATGCCTAATATATTATTGACTGCTGCGAATGGTGGGAAAGAATCACATTTGAAAGTCATTCTCCCCGGCAGGCCCTCTGCGCCTTGCCACTCTTTCCATTACCGCGACTGGCGGAGGAATTACAGTTAAGCACCGGCTCCAGAAAGATTGTGGGAGTAATTAACGAAATATCACACAGGCTGCTTAGGTATCAGCTGTAATTTATGACCGCAATCATGAGAAGGGGAACAGAAAAAACCAAAAAACACACCAAATTTGAAACATAATTGAATCTGGCTGAGAAATTGTATTCGTTGTATTTGTTAATAAATCCATTTTAACTCAGGCACAGGGGGAAAAAAAGAGTCCAAATAAGTAAAGAACATTAGTATAACATCATTAGATGTTTATCGCTTGGTCTAATTGAAAAAAATAAAAAGATTAATTGGTCAATTAGTATACTTTCATGGGCATAAAAAGTACCGACCAGCCACACTAAGTTTTATTTTGTGTCATTGTTGGATGTATTTGATAGATTACCAGATGTAAATAGGACATCTGGACTAAGTCCATTACTAGGAACTGCAATTTCTACAGTGTGCATTTCAAAGTTTTCTGTAGGGTTTACGTTAAGGTAAAAATAAGATAAAAAAAAAAGAAATCTGCATGTGGAATGGCAGCTCTCTCAGATTCACCTCCTGTTGTTGACCATGATGTAAAGGCATCATGGCAGTAACACCGCATGATAAGCCGATCCCTTGTAGTTGTACTCCGTTCCTAACGGTGCTACAGTCCGCATGACTGACTACAACTCCAAGGTCTTGCCATATGAAGTGAAGAATAATAATAATAATGAAGAATAATCAGCGGTGTCTTCATGAAGTCCCCAAAAAGGTCACTGTGGCCCTTGATGTTGGGATGTCTTACTCCAGAGGCAGTAGAATTTAGTTGAGTTTTGTCCTTATTTATTGTTGGGTAACGCTGTGCTGCTTACTGTACTTGTATGCACTGATTCACAAAGCCATAAATAAGCGAGTAAGTGTCCATCACGGCTTATTCACTCCTGGTCGTGACTGGCCCAGAGACTCCCCCAGCACCGTGTGTGAGGGATTATGAATATTATTTTAGTTTATCAAGTCACACCTCTGATTCCAGGGTACGAGTCTCTGCCATGGTTCTGTGTGTGGCGTTTGCAAGTTCTCCCTATGCCTTATGTCCTTATGTCCAAGTCACCCCTAGTCAAAGGACAGCTTACTCGCCTTTATTGATAGTAAAAAAAAGTTTACTTTTTAATGAAAGATACACCAGCACTAAAAACCATGATTTATTTTTATCAGCTTTAATGTTAATTTTCTTCAGTCGCTCTGATTTCCTGAGTGGATGAGAGATTCCTGCATGATGCAGTGATTTTTGTCCCTTGTTTTGTATAGTAACTTAGTTCACTTGCACTACTGATGGCAGACTTTCATGTATTAGCTAGACTCTGCAGAGGTAAGACGTGTAAGAAGCAACGCGTAAATAACTTGGTATTTTAGATATTTTTTTTAGTTTATTTTGTACTGCTAAAACTCCAGGATGACAAATGGACGTGCTGGATCTTTAACGATGTGACCCGAAACACATATGATAACTAATAAATGAATACACAGTAAGGCTTATTCTGACCCCTCCACTCTGTACCTGATAGGACTCGCCCTATTCTCTGACTCTGATTTAAGCCCTCGTTATATGTACATCCATCCACCCTTCCCTCCATTTTCTGAAACTGCTTCTCCTATTCAGGGTTGCAGGGGGTCCTGAGCCGATCTGGGTGGCTATGGACACAGGGAAGGGACCAGCCCACGACCAGGTGCCAGCCCATCGCGGGGGCAAATTCCCACACCAGTCCCCTGGTCAAAATTAGGGTTACATTGTTATTTGTTAGGTATCAGGTCAGGAGGCTTTGTCACACAGGGCCCCAGATCTAGGACCCCTGGGCAAGTGTCATTTCTCTAAAGAATTGCTGGTGGAATAAATAGAGAGTACCAGATGTTGCTTTGATTGGCAGCCTATAAAGTATGAATAGGAGACATTTTGTAGAATTATAGATATTACTTTGAAAAATATGTTAAAGAATAATCCATGATTCATCTTACAGCGGGTGGCATGCGTCTTTTCTCAGCCGATACAAATAAAAAAAAGCCAACATTTTTATATATATTTTATTTAAATAGTTAAACCTTCTGAAAACCAATGAAAGCATGACCTTCGCAGAATTAATTACCTTCACAAAATGAATATTTGTGCATAAGTAAACTTATTCCATGATGGATGTGTCATAGGTAATGATTTGTGGGAGGCCGCCACAGTGCTGGGACCTAAGAACGCTGCTAAAAAACAGAAACCTTTATCTCTCTGGTCCCTCCGGCTTCACTGAGAGAGTCTTTTCTTCAAAAGCTGTAATATTGACCTTGCCTTGACAAATAAATGTATTTATGACTAATGCATAATGATGAGTCAGGAAGATGAATCGCTCCAATCAATGCAACAGAGTTTATTAAGTTAAGTCAAAATGCAGTATGCAGTTTGGTTAGCCAGCTTGTGGATTAAAAGCCTTTGAATGGTTGTATCTCATGCATAAGTTTATCAGCTCTTAGAACCTTTTCATGAACGTATCACTGATGTGCAGCTTATGGTAATTGTCATTATTAGTTCTAAGGATTAATACATTAATTCTGCTAGTTGCATGTGATGAGTTTAGTGTATGTTGGTTGTATCATTTCCATAAGATGTTGTGGTATGTTATGAATTCTCTGTGCGATGACTGCAGTTTGCGGCTGTAAATTATCTCGTAGCCTCTGGCTAAAGGGCGATCAAGACTCATGGAACGCCTTCAAGTGGGTAACAGCAATGCGGTCTAAAATATACTCATGGTGCATCACAAACTGTTGGAAATTTATTTTCTAGAAAAAAAAATACAGACAGAAACTAGACATTTTTTCAAAAGGGAATATTTTTCACCACAATAAACTCCTTTAAAAAAGTTTTCAGTTTTGAATTGGTTTTTAATATTAGAAGATTGATTTCCCCATGCCAGAGTCATTGACAGAAAATCTTATAGAGCATGCTATATTACTGTAGTCCACTTAAAACCTATTTAGATAAGATTTTGCCAGTATAACAGAGATGTAACAAATGTTGTAATTAATCATTTGCATAGTCTTTTAATAAGATAGGAAAGATAGAACCTTTTCCAATTAACTTGCTAATTTACAACTGTAATTGGTTCTGCTGGTCTATTTTTACTGTGTGGACAAGTGCTTCAGAGGGGAAGGAAGGTGCGTTTGCTGGTGATTACGGCTCAGTATCTTTTCTGTGACAGCTAAGCACCCAATCGGTGATGGTGGCGTTTGCCTAGAGGCAAAATGGTGGCAGAGTGGTCACCCTGGTGCCTACCC
This sequence comes from Petrocephalus sullivani, assembly GCA_026780845.1. Lineage (NCBI taxonomy): Eukaryota > Metazoa > Chordata > Actinopteri > Osteoglossiformes > Mormyridae > Petrocephalus > Petrocephalus sullivani. Next base: position 10,995,698 of record JAODKM010000016.1, on the reverse strand, counting down.
AGTAGGGTGAGAATGTGATCCACCATCCCAGACATCATATGCCTCATTTGGTTAGTTGGTTGGTTGGCGCTTCCTGTTTTTATGTCAATCTAGCAACCAACCACAGTGCAACTACAAAGGCAGGCTAATTTACAGCAGGCAAATAAAAAATGGAGTTTTAACTGCGATTGCAAAAAGGTTCCTAGAATTGCAGGTATGCTAGTTGTATGTTTCTGCTTTCCAGCAACAGCCATCTGCTGAGTTCACCAGACTTAAAAAGATATTTTTTACACCTTCTCCTTTGTTGTAGTAAGATTCATTCCTAGAAACAATTTTACTTGTTTACCATCATTTAAATGGTATTAATAATCTATCTACTGTGGGTCATAATAATTCTTTTTAAATCTGGTGCCTAACAGTACACCACTCACCAGAGTAATTCAGGCAGAAACTATTCTCTATATTGTTTTATGCATGCTGAAAATCTGAATTTGTTATTAAAGTTTCAGTCATGTTCTCCATTTTGGATTAAATAATTCAAACTGCATCATTCAGTGGGAGATGTCTGGATAATTTAGGACATCCTCTAATGTTTGTAACATCTCATGGAATACTCCCTTGTAGGAAGTTATAACAGAGCCTTTGGTTTATTTATAAAGCACATCTGCCTGTAGGAGCTGGTGCTGGGTCTTCCAAGAGGCTCAGGGCAGTGACACGCTTTTTCTGAGTGCAGGGCTGAGACTCGGGTCACACTGAAAAGTGGAGCTTCATCAGCGAGGGCCCCCTAGTGGCAAGGAGAGGCGAGAGCCTGCTTGCAGAGGAAGGGGTGATGGTCACGGGGCCGTGATATGACAGGAGCACATGCCAGCTCCACTTCCTGGCGGAAAGGCGGCTGTAGGCATGCCAGACAAATATAGATAATACGTAGCAAATATGCCTGTTACTCGAAATTCCCCCTTCGACTGGCCTGCCAAGATTTCTGATTTTTTATTCCGGGGATTCACTGTCACCGTACTGGCACTCAAGTAACCAGTTTATGTAGGCAAGCAGTAAATGTAGAATATCTTAATTTCAGATTGGTTCACCTTCTGGACAATGGACTTTCAAGTAGCAGGTACAAAATTTCGGAGATCCCTGAAATTCGATGGTGCATGGGCTTGGCTCGTCAAGGATGATACACACCTACCGCACATCTGGAATCTGATGGTACAGGTACTGGTGGTGACAGGGGTTTGAATGTGACGCTCAGCTGTTTCCTGAATGTTTCAAGGGTTTCTGCCCGGTACTCTACACTGCCCATAGTGTGTGAGTGTGTGTAAATGGACTGGCATCCCATCCCCTTCCAGGTGTAGGCTTCAGGCTCACTGCAGCCCTGCACTGCAGTGCTTCCCAGAGCAGTACACTGGGCCCCTCAGTCGGTACACACTGCGGCTCCCTCCGAGCTCCCTGCCAGGCAGTGCACATTGGTGGGTCCCCAGGGGCCATATTGGGAAGCACTGCAGTTCAGTGCTGTATTGGATATTCGGCCCAGAAGGTGCTCAGGTGTATTGGGTGTTTTATGGAAGATCGCTGGTTCGAGTCCTGGCCTCAGCAGAACAGGCACATGTCTGTGGGCCCTTGCACGTTGCCTTTAACCGCCAGTCCCCGGGGCCCCGCACGTTTGCTGGCCAGGTGCAATGACCCCCAAGCTATGGAAAGCAAGATGAAAATAACATTTTCTTTAATTCAGTCTGTTGTGTACCAACATCATTCACATTCACAAAATGAGTCCCATTTATCAGTTCTAGAACAGAAGTACATCAAGGTTGCTTGGATTCAGAGGAAAATGGTAATGCCAATGTTTAATAACGTGCACTTGACCTGTTTTTAAGTGATTTTGATTAAAACTAAAAGTAGCATCCAAAAAAAGGATGCTACAGAGCAATAAAGTCTGGAATGTCTGGCAAACCATTCTGGTAACAGCTTTAAATGCTGCTGAACAACAATAAGCAACAACAATACGCACGGTCTCTCTATGGATCCTTCATAAACCTTTACCTGACTCGCCTGTTAAACACCGTACCAAGAAGCCGTTTTCACCCTTGAGAAATTCACAGAAAAAGTTCTATAAACTGTTTACTTTTTGTGTTACACAGGTTTCGTATTATTTCTTAAGATGCCAAGAATCGAAATTCACTTTTCTCGCCTTCAGTCAGTTCTCAGTGCCAGTTGGCGCCATGGATACTGCTCCAGGCATCAAACAAATTATGGGTTGTGAAGCAGCGAAGCCTGTAGACCAGGGCTGGCCAATCTTATTCACAAAGTGTCGGTGTGTATGCAGGTTTTTCGGATAACCTTTAGGTCAGCTGTTCAAACCCAGGTGTGAGGACTCTTCAGCCAATCAGTCCTCTAATCAGTGACCGAATTAGGGAGTTGCAGTGAAAACCCACATACACAAGGGCCCTTTGTGCCCACCCATAGAGTATGTCAGACCATAAGCAGTCTTCAGCCTGAAAGACCAGCTCTGATGTGCATAGTGCTGTTTAGCGGTACCTGCAGGCATTCATCTGAGAGGAACCAAATGGCAACTCCCACACAAGCACTTATTAATTCTGAGATGAGTCGAATGGACTCATGTTGCTAAGCGAACAACTGTCCATTAGTCAACTAGCTTTCAACACAGAAATTTGACCATGACTGAATATTACATCCAACAATCCATAAACGCTTACTCTGTACATGGTTGTGCTGGGCCTGGAGCTTGTTCCAGAAAGCTTATGGCACATTCTAGGGAAATATTTTGGGTAGGATGCAAGTCCCTCACAAGGCACACATTCACACACTTAGGATAATTTAAAGTATTATCGGACCCCACGTATAAACGGAGCCCACAATCCTGGAGGGGCTGTCTTGGTTACAGTGTTGCCCATTGAGTAGGTTGTGTCAACTTGCATGTTATAGATAATATAGAAAGTTTAATGAAACATATATATCAGATATACGTAAGCAGGAATCTAGTAAAACTGCATGGAGCAGGGTTATGAAGCACGTTGTCTTTAGATTTTTCGACATGGCACCAGGGGCATTTTTAAAAGTCGTCCATCCATAGAGGGCTGAGGTAAGACACCAGCGAGACAGGCAGAGCCGGGCCAGAGCACTTAATGGGTTGAAATTTGGTCTCAGAAGAACAGGTTATGGAGGCAATGTAGTATTCATGGAGCAGGGATGGGCTGTGCGTCTATGTGATGGCGATCCAGTGCAATACACTAGTGGGTCACTAGTGGGTCACACAGCAGGAAGGAGGAGCTCCTGGGTGCGGGAGGACAGGAGAAAAGGTGCCCGCCGTTTCAGGGGAGGAGATGACAACCTGGATGACAGCATTCCCAATGTCTCAATCCATTAAATCTCACCCAATCACGTCGTCCCACCAAACAGACGAACCAGAACCCTGCATCAATCCTGGTTTCTTGATTGGACCTTTGTGGCCCCTGTGTTCCAGAGTGGCAGTGCCATGCTCACCAAACCAGGAGTGCTGCACACACACAGATCTCAGGGGACCTCAGTTTCACCATTGTTTATTTAACCAGAAAGGCATACATGTGCAAATAAAAGCTACTCACTAAAATAGCATCATGTTACACAGACTTTTTTAGTGGGGAAAGAGCCACTTGTGTAGTTAGGGTCTGCGCTGTGATTCCAGGGCTGATGTGGGAACAGGAAGGAACTGGAGTTCCTAGAGGAGACCCAGAGGAACACGGGCAGAGGCTGCAAACTGCACATGTTGAGAGAAGATTGAATTCAAACCCACAACCCTGGAGACAACATGCATTGGAACTGCAAACTGGACTGTGCTGCCCAATTAAGAGCAATTCCATAAAAATAGAACAGTTAGCATGTTATGAGTTTAAACGCATTCCACTGGTACACCCAAATATTCCAATCCTTTCATTGACAGACATTCTTTTATATAAAGTGATTATTCCCAGATCAGTACACAAAAACGACCGTGGTATATAGGATTTAGATGTCCATGCTTTGGAAAATTTACTAGAACCCATTAAGTGTCAGATTGACCCATAGAGAATATTTTCGGTGGTTATTTATAGAAACATGTGAATCCAAAGAGAAATCCGGGATTAATCTAGTTTGATGGTTCAAGTGAGGTCAAAATAGTCCTTGTCAAAAGAGTTCAGTTTCAAGTTAGTGAAAATGCAAGCTAGTTTGATAATTTTATCTTTTAGGTGAGAGAAAGTTGCTAATGTTTTAAAGCTTTATTTCGGGAGCTGAAAGTTTGGAGAAGTCACAGATACACACCAGGGGACTGTAAGGTGAAGTGGATCCCGCAGTTCTGTCACACACATCTGTTTCTCTGTCTCCAGTGCGCTGCGCCAGGGCCCTGCAGTTCGCGCAAGCGGATGTAAAACCTTCCTCAAAAAATGGTGGCAGTCCCAGAAAAGCCTGCTACACTCTCTCTCGGAAAGGGACCCAGAATCACATTATTCTGTTGGGGAAAAGACACCTTCAGCTTGTCTGCACTGAAATTTGAATCGTTTGAACCTAGGGAACTCATTTTTTTTCTTATTTGGGTTTAAAAATTTGCTTAGTGGGTCACCAGAGGCAGGAAGAGGCAGGATATTAAAGGTCGAGGAAACAGTAATTTGTCTCCGAACGTCTGTTAAATTCACATCTTTGAGTAATAGGAGGATTTTTTTTTTCATCAAGCCCGTCTGGATTTTCCTCTGTCCTTCTGTCGCAGATCTCCAGAGAGGCACTCTAACTGTAATTGTAACGGGTAAATAAATGCTTTCATTCACTTGAATCCAGAACAGGTCTAGTGTATGGCTTAATTTATTTATAACAGCACTGTCAATTAATTTCACCATTCATTGTGGCTTCTCTTTCCAAGCCTCGACACCTTGACAACTTTGCTGTCGTGTGGGTATTCGACAGCCAGAAACTGTCAAACATAAACAGCCTTGATAAAATAAAAGCCCAGCCTCTTGATAATCAAGTTGGATGTGCTGAGCAAGGAGAATGATTTTCTCACAGGAACTTCAAGGGTAATCATAGCCTGGTGGCATTTATTTAGCGAGTGGCATTCGCCGCACGTATTTGCAGCAGATGGAACAAAAGCTGTATAGGATATATTAACATAGTGCTGTGCTTAATCCACCCAACAAATGATGACAGCGGTTACAGAAGGACGCAATATTTTAGTCATGCATGTCTTTCATATTTCCGTATTTAAAAACATGTACTTTGATTATTCAGACATGATAATATGATGATTTCTACGTCATAGCTAAAAAAAAAACAGTATTAGCTTGGTAAAACGTTAAATGGAATTTATTCATTTATTTATGTGGCCCAGTGACCCTGAACTAGATAAAAAATGGACGGATGGATGTATAGATAATTACCCAATAACACAATATATAAGAACACAGAATTATAGCCATTGTGAATATGCTGCTACAAATTCGATACTCGGTAATACTTCAAGCTCGAGGTCATCCATAGTAACCAACAGAACATGTAAAGCAACACACCTACATTGTCTGTAAATAAACATGCTTGCTATCCTCTAGAGTTTGTCCTGGAAGGACATAAAGTAAGGTGCACGCTAGACAATTATTTATGTTTTCTGTGGACATCTTCGACTGCCATGAATGCCATTACTTCTACATAACTCAGTCAAAATTAAACTAAAATGTTGAGTAAATCTGAAGTGCCCCTTTCACACGAAGTTGAGTTATGGGCGCGGAAAACTATATTTCAAAAAGGAGTTTTCTATGGTCTTCAATTAAGGAATTATACCTAAGCCATGTGATCAACTTTTAATATTTATGGCAAAGTTTGTATTTATGACCAGTCATAAAGCATAATGACAATTACGCCTTGAAGAATCTCCATGGGCAGAATGGAGGGCCATAAATTTAAGGCATCCATTATTTATCTTGTACAGAATTGTTATCGACCCTTGCAGGTGAGTTTTAATCTTGCAGGGTCAACCTCTTTTGAGGCTGAGCTGGAGATGATATTGAAAACTTTCTGTATTTTTTCCACAAAACATTTAACTGTCTATATAGCTAATTAGATTTCTAATAGATTTCTTAACAGAACCCCAAATTTCCCAATAGATTTTTGTAATTCTAATGTTATACACAGTCTCTGAGGGTAATATTATGGCTGCGCTGATGACAAAAAGCCTTTGACTTATAAAAGTTTGAAGTTTGATTTATATTCATTTACATGGCCCATATTCATGTGTGATATATGTTACGTATTTTATTGGTTCATCTTCTCACGCCTTCATATTGGCTCACAGTTCCAGACGCGTTCTTAAACAATAATAAAATCCATCCACCTCACGGCCAAGCTTGCTTTCATGGAGAGCAAGGTTGGGGGAGGTGAAAAGTCAATTTCCCCAAGGGGATCAATAAAGTATAATTCTTCTTCTTCATCCATTTATCCATCCATCCATCCATCCATTCATCTTCCGGCTGCTTATCCAGTACAAGCTTGTACGAGGGTCTAGAGCCTATTCAAGGCAGCATGGGGGGGGCACAAGGCAGGGGAACTTGGTGGCTTGGCCGCCCATCGCCCGGCGCATAATGGAAAAATGACGAGCTATTCTTTGAGAATCACGACTAGGTTGAAAGTCTGCTTTGTTGATTCTCTTATGATTGCCCACCTCCCGCCATCCGCCGCCGTTCTATCTGGTAAAGGGCCTCATGCGAAATGACAATGTTTCCCACCTGGGTAGGTAAGCCAAAACGAAACAGACGGGCTCGGATTAGCCGGAAGCGCGGCGCGGCACTTTCCCCGCCACACTAGCCCGCCAATCACGGCGCATTCAGATTTCTAAGGACACCTCGTGCGTCGCGACAGTTTGCCTGCATTTCCGCAGGCCTGTGCTGACGAGGAGCGGGCCGCTCGACGGAGGCGTGATAGCCACTATTCTGGGTCGCTACAAGCTATTCTTTTTTTTTTTTTCAGCCACATGGGCCTTTATATCTTACTAAGAGCCAGAATATTGTTCCCAGGAGATTAAGGTCAGTGAAATGTCAATTTTCCGAAGAGGAACTGATTCAGGCAAAAAAGGAAGCAGGAGATAAATATAGGAAGAGGAATAGGACAGAGTATTCATACTGGTTATTTTAAGTGGTGCAGATCCATTTGCCGGATGCAGGCAATGACACCAGTGAGAGCTTATATATTGAAGGCCTACCAGGAAAGTAACCCTCTCCCCGCGCGTAATCTCTTACAGGGCACGTCCCTCCGCTCCATGAGAGTGCACATGACAACAGCTGCACCCCGGCGTACCGAAACCATTATGTGGGGAAAGTTAGACACCACTGTTATCATAAAGGGAGTCTTACGGAAGCTTCAGTTACTCGCGAGTAATCAAGCAGCTGTTTGATGCACTGATATTAGAGGAAAAACACTGCTGGAGCCCAAGACCCTACATACACAATGATAATACCCCTTAAATGATACTGCCCCCTACAGGATTGATTCTACCCTTCTTCGTGTTTTTTTTTTCTGTTTTTGCTGATAAGCACAAATGAGACTTTTTTCCCTTCACCATCCATCAGATCCAAGGAGTCTATGGTCTCCAATTTTATATGAGCAATCTATTTGGGGAACTCAGAGTCATTCAAATATATGGCCATAGGGTCATGGATGTAGTGTTACTGAATTGTATTAACAATAATGGATTAACTTTTCCATCTCACAGGATTAAAATCATTACAGCAGCGCTGGTGTGCAACATATTTAAGTTTATTAAATTGAATGTGTTTAAAAAGCACTTGCCAGTCAAAAATATTTATTGTTCCATATCTTCGCATGTGACCTTGCACATGTCCTCGTGATTGTGAGCATTTGGCGAGGAATAACAGCCAGTATGCACTGAAAATAACTTTTAATTATAAATAAATCTGCCCTAAGACTGTTAGAATTGTTAATCATTATTTTGCTAACTTTTTAACTGGATTGCTGTTCCTGGATAATTTCTGAAGGATAAATATGGCTGAACTGAATACTGGTCCAAATAAGCACACAAAACCATGAACCTTTTTAAAACTCTTTTATGCAGTGTGGTTTTTGTGACTGAATCAGTGTTTTAATGGAAACAAATTAAGCGAAACACATGGCTTAGATTACTGATGCCTCACAGGACAGCGTTTGGCAGCAAACACAGCTTTTCGGTCGGGGTCAGTCTGCTTGCTGAGTGTTTTGGACCACCATGCCGCACAGGGGCTCTGAACATTTGAAGACTATGGGGGCTTTCCTGAAATATTTCCCTCTCCTCTCCATCACAAATGGAACTTGGAACTGGAATTGTACTAATCGTCATACACACATCCATCCATCCATCCATCCATTCTTCCATCCATTTTTCAAAGAAAAGTGATGTAGAATCTGCCCCGCGAAGCATGAGAAGGCAGTATATGCCTTGGGCAGAGCAATCCCCCATAACAGGCCACTCACATACAAATACTCATGCAAAGTGGGACCTACTGGGAGTCACCAGTCCTTTGAGCTGCCTGACTGGGAAACAGGGCTGGGGGCAAGACCCAAGTCCAGGACAGATTTGATTTTTAATCCCAGTCCAAACCTGGGAGGGTTGAGGGGGTTATAGGAGGAACATGTCAGTACGACAGACAGGCCTGGGGCCCAGTTCAAACCAATAAGCTTGGAGGTGTGACTCGACACCCAACCA
>JAODKM010000016.1:10962759-10979961 GCA_026780845.1 Petrocephalus sullivani | reverse complement strand
CCTCGTATTCGCCGAAGGCCCCCTCTCATTTAACAGAAACTGTCAAGATATCCAGTGAAAAATAACCTGTAAGGCAATGAAATATCAATTCATTTCCTTTATTGGACACTGTTGGCTAAAAAAATTATAAACTGTCATTCAAAGCAGCTCCATTTTAATTGCTGGCACTTACGAGTTCCTCCGGACAGCTGATATATTTAGAAAACAGGGATATGGAGGAAATAGAGGCACCAGAATTTGGCCTCCAAAGTTTCTGCTAAAAATGAAAATAATAAACTGTCACACAGTGGATGAACAGTTGTCTCCTTCATTATGAAAAGTTGACTACATTTATAAATGCATTAACTTTAAGATCATATGTTCTAGTGAAAAAAAGCACCCTAATGTGAAATGCAACATAATCTCCTTCACACTCAATGCACATGCTTTCTTGTAGAGTTCCCATGGAGATGGTGCAAGCCCAGACACAATGAACTGGGATTCGGAGCCCATCGCCCAAGTCCCAGAACTCCCAGTGTCTCACGGCTATCTGGGACTCTGACCATGTCAGGGTAACTCCGTATATCACATGAAGTGCATGCATTATATGGGTAATTACACTTGATGAGATCTGGGAAATTGTACATTAATATTAGGCTAACCACAAAACCACATTCTTTCCCCAGTCACTCTTTTCCTCATCCATTGACTCCTCAGTTCATCCTCTACTCCAATTTGGTACCTATAAAAATGTTTCCTTCATATTTGGAGCAGACTGTTTAAAAATGCAAAATTCTGTTTGCAAGCTGATACTGGCCTCTAGCAGTTGAGTTCCTTATAAAATGACTACATATAAAAATCGTGTGTATATATAATGAATATATATATATATATAAAAATTACTATCATTGATTTCCGCAGCGCTGTTGAGTTTTAAACATTTGCCACTTAATTCTGACAAACTAAATTAACATCAAATTTAGCTTGCTATAACTGTTTAATAATAGTTAGCATAGAACCTTCATCACACATGAAAGGTTCAATTGTGAATAGCGATCATAATTATCTGGCAAGCTTCTGGACTGATAGAGAAATGACAGTTTTGAAATAATAAGAGACACGTCGACGACAGTCTGTGAAAACTCCAAATAGGCGCAAATTGACATTTTAAATGTCCGTACGATGTCAGCCTTAACAACACAGGCCTGCTCGTCTTTGAATTTTCAAAATTAATTCGGAACGTTACTGTGCCCGTTATTTGCGGTATAGGTGTGAAGAAGCAGCAAACTTTAGGGAACGCCGTTCACACAACGTCAGCGGAGCGTAAAATGAAATTCATCCCTCGTGGCCACGAGCTTCAGCGGAGAAAAAGGGTTACAGTAATTACCAGTGAATATGCAGGCTGGCATCACCTAGGGTGGACCTTGATAGAATAGACTGCAGACTCACAGTGGGTAACCTGCCATCCGTGGGGACTTATACGTTTTGGCAGGTCAGGGCACCTCTGACTGCAGCATTCCATTTCCAAACCGAGCTCTCGGCCAACGATCTTGGGGGGAAACTCACGCTGAATGCTTGCATGTCCTCGCCAAACCCGATCTACGTCTCCCAATGACTCTTCAGAAGCCCCGCTGTCTGTATTGCATGCAGAGCTACAAAACATACCGCAGCCAGATGGAGAGATTACAAATGAAGCGAAAATCACTTTGGGGCGGGGGGTTGGGGGGGGGCATGAACTGTAATCAGAGCTGAAACACGTCTGAGGACTTTTAATTGCCTGCCGCGGCTGAACCCCAGCATTAGTCGAGAAGAGGCACGCATAAGATATCTATTTCCAATTTTTAATGTCCACCACTAAGCGACTATGAAAGCTTTTGCTGTTAAATGCCGCCACTTGAATTCCCCAATACCAGGTCAATCATTTTTTTTTTACTTTCCTTCGAAATGAAAACAGACATCAACCATATGCACTAAGCTACGATCAGGAATGTGGACTTTTATTATACCGTTTTTATGTCATTCATGCATGTCATATTTTATGCACATGTCTCACTCTAATCAGTGCAATAATTGCATAACTGCATAATCATTATTAATAACATATAATATTTGTGTCTACAACCATGATATGACACACAACAAAAATGGTCAATTTGGAAACTGTATCCATGGAGACCTAGAAATGTATATATTTGTTTTGTTGCACCATCTTTTGCAAGGTACCCACGTGGATAGGAATCATGCAAAAAATGAATGTGCCACCCCCCAGTGTAATTTTCCAGTACACAGTGCATTACCATACCACACTACCGGCATATTTTATTTCCAATTTATTGCGTCAGTCTGGAGTTTTTACTGTGCGTGATTGCTGGGTAGTGCAAATCTTTTCCTCTCGCTGTTAAACCCATTTAGCATTTGAATGCATTAGCGACATCAAACCCAGATGAGCAGCCCTGATTAGCAGATAAATTAACGTATCTCAAGGCTACAAGTCCAACTGCGAGTCTACATACGCCGCTCTTTTTCCTTTTTTATGTACGAAGTGACAGCGTCCCAAAAATATGATTAAGCCACAGAAATAAATCTTTGGTCCTTTTCTAATTCTCTGCATATATACAGATACAAATATATAAATTATAGTGGAGTTTCATTGCTAAATTGCAGTAAAATGTAGTTTTCAGGAAAACCATAACTACATGTCAAAAAATTCTATGCTCTTTTTTTTATATATTTTAAATCATTAAATTACACTAAACATTAAACTAATTGCTACATGAGCTCGCTTCATAATTTTGTTATTCTTTGTATTTCAAACCAACTCTAACAGACATAATTCATGCCTATTAATATTTTCAAATGTGCCAATTGTAGTCAAATACTTTCTTTTTACGAAATGTGGTGGAGAGTAGCAGAGTCATTTTACTCTTATTACCATAACCAAATAGTTTTTTTTGTAAAATTATACTTTTTAGCCATTTTTAAACAATAATACTTTTACTTAATTATTATTCCTTTTAGGACTATACATTGTTACTTTCAAATCTGAGTTTGTTAGAGAGCAGAACAATAAAAAAAATATCTAAAAAGGTCAAAGGGTCACATCACAAGGTGCGAAGGAGAATATGAACATGGGTCACCACCCAACAGTCGCTATAACTTTTAACGACCATGGAAGGTATGTCTAGCAGACCTACAGAGTCAGGCTCAAGCCCACTTGACACTTCTTCAGATTGGTCATCAGAAGAAGCCCCGAAGATATTAAGGAAGCTTTTTATTTTTAAGTCAAAAAGGATCATCGATCTGTGGGCTGATTTAGTAATCATTTAATAACATTTTAACACTTTATTTAGTAATTATTTAATAACACTTTTTACACCACGTACCATCTGAGAAGGTATCGAGCTTGTGAAGAAGTTGCATCAGAAACATAGGCTAAAAGGCTGAACTGAAAGCCAAATTATAAATCTTTCCGATATCTTGTTTTGTGGTTATACATCCCCGACAAAGACAATAATCACCAGTCAGTCACTGTCATATCGACATCGTTACTAGTCTGATATCGTATATGCTGTATACTGATAACATTGTCATATCGCACTGGCCTACCCAACATAGCGATTAGCAATGCAGTGTTACTACAAACATCATGTTATGTGAATAAAAATTAAAAGTCCACATGATGTTGCCACTCTTTTTCTTATTGTGATGCACTGTCACTTACAATGCTGCAGACGAACCTGTGTTTAGTTTATTTAAAAGTATACGTTTTTTAAAATACATTTGAATGTGTAGTAGTTTTTGATACTCAAGTACTTTAAAAACCAGATACTTTGCACCTGAGTAATACTTCTACGTGGTATCTGTGCTTTTACATCAGTATGAAAACTGAGTACTTCTTCCACCACTGTAGGAAAAGATGATGCTTATGATAATACAAAGATGATAAAAATGATAAACATCAGTTAGGTCTGCAGTATCTGTTATTGTAATGTAAGTGCTTTAATGACCTGCTGTCAACACCATGACTCTATCATCTATCAGGTGAGCCATGCAGATTATCATGGGACTCAGTGACTGCTTTTCCAGGCCTAAGTCCTTGCACATCTGCTTAGACTACTGGTTCCAGTAGCTCCAGTGGTCACGGACATGATTTCCAGCCATAGTTTCACATCCAAGGCACCACCCCTCCACACCGTCCCAAAGCCGCCATGGCCCTAAAATGCCCCAAAACATTTATTCATAACTTATTCCCAGACTGGACACGATATCTTCTTTCCAGACAGTTCTAACAGGAAGAAGTCTTCGGATCTATGACAGGAATTCCATTTTTATCAAAGAAGAGGAATGATGTATCTGTACTGGTGACTTGTAACCGTGTGCATTGGAATTTGGATCAGCCAGTCACCTTCTGCTGAAGGTTGGAGATGAACGCCCAAAAAGGTCAGATGAACACAGTTAATTAGTTAGCCATACTCCTTCTATTATCACCAGGCATACCAATAAAAGGTACAGTATATTTCTACAAAAATAAAAAACAACTGTGATGAATTTAATCCCCGTTTTTGTAAATCAAACCAGCAGTCATACAACAGGAAAGCTGTAAGAATTGTGATTTATCACTGCTGGAAAGCAAGTGAATCGACGCATACTGTAGCTTTCTCTATCACTGAATGTTTCATAACTACATTTATCCCATGATTTGGCAGTCAGCTGCTTTGTCTTAAGTTCCAGCTCTTGCACCATACTGGATAAGACAGTCTGCACTGAGATGCTCCGCTGAATGTTTCATGACCCCTATGCATTCCATAGCTTGTAATATCAGGTCATTTAGTCTGCATAGCTGGGCTGTTGGGGGATTATGAAAACCCGGAAGATCTCACTTACCATCAATACTGAAATAGCACCCTATTAAGAAGTGAAGTAGCAGGTGAGCAAATAAGAATCCATTGAATTTATTATTTAATGCTAACATAAGTTTAATGGTGGTGCCATAGTTAGCATGGTTGCCTCATACCTCTTGGACCAGTGCTTAAGTCTCTGTCCCAGCATTACGTGTGTTTTCTAAAAAACATGCTAAGGCAAACTGGAACTGACAAATTGTCCCTAAGTGGAAATGTTTGCCTGCCCCGCAATGGGCTGGCCCCCCATCCTGGGTTGTTCCCTGCCTCGTGCCCATAGCGTGTGGTAGGTTCCACACCCCTGCGACTTTGCATAGGACAAGTGGGTACATAAAATACACGGATAAATCATCATCGAATCACTAAATGCATATCAAGCAGTTCGTGTCATTGAACACTGGCAGTTATTTCCCGAGCTCTGATTTGGTTAAATGCATATTTCAAACAGCCTCTGATTTCTGCCATGCAGCATACAGGGGGAACGCTGGGAGCAGCATTATGGTCGAGGAGCAAACATTATTTCTTCATTCTAGTGTTTAGCGATAGCAGCGAGAGACTCATTAACCCCGAGACGCGGGCGCCACAGTCCGGATTTTCTCGTACATGTCGCACGCTGGTCAGCCTTAGCAAAGTGCACCCGGAGAGCTTGGCTCTGAACAGTCTGCACATTTGAGATTCTGTCCGCCAAGGGCGTGACAGCGGCGGCAGCATATTGAGCCGGATTTGTACTTTATGGATTTCATGCATCTTATAGCTGAAATAGCCTGTCGTCGTCACGCACATTTACCTGGAGGCCGGACGGGCCAGATCCAAAGGTACACTGAGAGTACTGCGCTAGGCAGTGCCTGCTGCTGCTCTGAGTGACTCTCACAATCAGAACCACACGGACGCCCCAGAAACAGAGCAGTGAAGGTGTTACTTGTATATTGTACTTCATGACTTATCTCAGGGATTTTGCTAAGCTATAATTTATTCAAGTTCGAAAATGTACTGGTTGTAACTGTATATTGTGTAAAATTTTAACAAATAATGTTGGGAGGACAAAAACAACAGTGAGGGTTTTGCTGCGTGTAAAATGTCCATTATGGGTTCAGAACACATCTTTGCTCCTCATACATCAAGAAAACGGGGTATTAATATCTAACCAGCTTGACACATCATGTTTCATTGTCAGTCTGTGATCTGAATAATTTGGGTTTTCGGTCACATCATTTGTTGAAGTTAGAAAAAAACATAAATGTAATTTCTGATGGATTGTAGCTCTAGGAGCAGGATTTATTTATTATTAATCTTAATCATGGGACTTTTCGTTGTAAATATGTAGACTAAAATTAGTCTATATTAAACCTTCCTTTTTGTTTTTCATGAGTATGTCCTGTTTATCCTTAAATACTTGGTGTCCCCAAGGAGTGAACGCACAGGAGGTATCCCTCCTCCCCAAGGAGTGAACGCACAGGAGGTATCCCTCCTCCCCAAAGAGTGACCGCACGGGAGGTATCCCTCCTCCCCAAAGAGTGACCGCACGGGAGGTATCCCTCCTCCCCAAAGAGTGACTGCACGGGAGGTATCCCTCCTCCCCAAAGAGAGACCGTACGGGAGGTATCCCTCCTCCCCAAAGAGTGACCGCACGGGAGGTATCCCTCCTCCCCAAAGAGAGACCGCACGGGAGGTATCCCTCCTCCCCAAAGAGTGACTGCACGGGAGGTATCTCTCCGTTTGCCTACCCCCACTTTGAATTAGTGAAATTTGTTTTTCTCTATTTTGCCTGAGAGTATGTATCCAAGTCTGTTTCCTGTAGAATCAATGTCAAAATGACAGATTGTCCTACATTTTTTAATCTTTCCTCATAAAAACAGTAAAGTTACAGGGTTTGCCTGATATTTTCCATTTTCGACTGAGCCCTTGCACTGAGCAGGAGTTTCCTTCGCTTTCTGTTGGCTGCAATTTTATTGCCTTGAATTATTAACAGGCCATAGAATCTACAAATAAATAAAACGCAGGTGTGAAGTCTTCCTCAAAATGACAATTTAATGTTTTGCTATGCAGTCAATCCCAATATATAAAATGCTGTAATATCATTACAATTTTAAGCTGGAGCTTCAACAATAAAAATCCCCAAGTTGAATTATCATTTTAAGTGATCTTAAAACGATGCATTTTTTTTTTGCACGAGAAAAATAGATCACTTAGCTACTTATACATAATGGAAGCAATTTAGATTCAATGTAACAGCTCATAGCTCATTGTCCAAGGTAATTTCATGGAATGTTTAGTTCTGCTATCTAAAAATTTAAATAAATATAAATTTGTATAAATCCATCAAGGATTGTGCAGTTCATCAACAAAATTAACATTGTGACCCTTCCCTGCAAAACTTAATGAATAGTCACTGGGCCGGCTGACGACGCGTGTGCAACCTCCATCAAGTCCTCATATGCGGCAATTTCAGTTCATTTACATAAGCGCAATCATAAAGGTCTTGGCTAAGGATACAGCTCTGAGATAACTGGCATGCATTTCGGCCGCACGGGTCACCTTTCATTTACACGGTTCAGCGGAGAAAACCGCGCTCTACCTGCCGCATGGCAGCAAGGTCACCTCCAGCAGAAGGTAAGGAGAAGTATCTCCCAGATTTGATCTGAAACAAGTTTCCATTCCTCAGCCCCTTCCCCGTGCCCTCCGCCTG
Organism: Petrocephalus sullivani; assembly: GCA_026780845.1. Taxonomy (NCBI): domain Eukaryota; kingdom Metazoa; phylum Chordata; class Actinopteri; order Osteoglossiformes; family Mormyridae; genus Petrocephalus; species Petrocephalus sullivani. The sequence continues at coordinate 10,972,398 of JAODKM010000016.1, read as the reverse complement.
CAGGACATTAAATCCTACAGTACTTATATCTTCTGCTGCTCTCCTGGCTCCTGCTTTCCCCGGACATCAAAGCCGCTGTATGCAGAGTGCTATATGGCACAAGCTACTCATTTCCTCAGTCGGCGCCCCAGGCTGCCATGTAGAAACATTTAGCTGAGTGGGTTGTGCAGGACAGAAGGCCTTCCTGTTGACATTTCCCAGAAGACTGTGCTGGAGAGTGTTCACTATGCGCGTCCCCTAGATTTCACCTGAACCTACCCTCCAGCATAATAATGCTTTAATGTGCTGACACGCCGACCGACCTCCCCAAAGTACACCTCTTCACCTCCATGCTATCAGCGTGAGATTCATGCAAATAGTGTATCTCTGTGAGATTTGCAAACAAGCTGGAAACGCAATATTTGCTATCAGCTGATCTAAGAGAAGAGTACTGGAAAGTAAGTTCCATGTTTGGAAGTTAACTGTGAATTATTGAACAAGCACCAGGCCCCAACAACAGGCTGTTTTACAGATGAACCTCAGATCAGCCTGTAATGTTAGCATCTCCAGAGGGGCGGAGCCAGTTGACCTCGGACCCGCACAAGTTTTGTTCTCCCTATTTTGGAGTTTCTGGGTCCTCTCCAGCATTGTTTTCTGACATTTTTGTTCCTTTCCACAGCATTGTTGTTTGTTACACTGCTTTTTTTTCAATTATCACACCATTCCTATTGCCCCCCTCATGCACCTGGCTCCTCCCCTGCACAAGTACTTCGTTGTCTTCTCCGGAACACGTGACAGTAAAAACTTCCCTAGAAACCCTGAAAATCAAACACCAAAACTAACACTGATTGCTTTGTAAATACTATTGTATTTCAGATGGTATCATCCTGCAATTATACTGTATATAAAATTAGGGCAGTCTACCGACATGCACGTAAAAAATCACAGGGATAAATAAAACAACAGAAAATAAAAAGTAAAAAGTGCAGGTCACGCTGAGTGATGAAAGAATTTTCTTTTTGTTTCAGAGTGGTTCCGATTTCAGAATCTCACTGAGGTCTGGATCCCCTTGTCAAAGAGCAGAGCGGCTCCTCCATGCAGACAGAGACGCCATCATGCCTCTGCTGGCCCCCGGAACAAACATGCCCAGCCCAGGACCGTCGGTGGACCCCAGGTGACCACAGATGAGCTAGCCGGGATCCGACTCCTTGTTCCACGTTGCCAGTAGCTCTGCTACTAAGGTCAAGTGTTTCTCCAGAAGACAACAATGCATCTGAGCGTGGCCGTAGCCAGTGAGTCTTATCTGCAGCCGGAACAAAGGAGGAGCTGTTTTCACAGGCCCAGCGAGGGCACGTTAATTTCTACTGGTCCCTTCTGCGGAGAGTGCAGTGGGGGGCCGAGTGCGTTATGCTATTTGACATTTACGGCCCCTCAATGCACCCCACCTGTCCACCATTAAGTCCTTCTCCACAGCCGCCTTTGCTGAAACCGCAGTCGTGCCGGGCGTGTGCACCGGAATGGAAAGATCAGTCGAGATGCTGGGATCAGATAGCAGGCAAATACTGCGGGCACCACAGAAGAATCCCCGCTTTTCTGCTGAGAGGCTGACCCCCCCCACACACACACACCCAAAGGCCTGCTGCTATTTAATGAACCTGTCAGTGACACCAGGCACACAGGAGATCAGGATGTGATTCACGGCTTCTACTTTTCCCTCCTGGAGGCACATGGGTCCTTCAGAAGGGGGCGGAGGGGGGGGATGGGAGACGCGGGATGGGTTCGAGGACATGCGGATCCCTAGAATGAATAGCTACTTTTTTTTTTTTTTAAATAATCCCTGCTAATGTAGAACTGAATTTCTCGTTAATAGCAGGCATGGATGTATTGGTTAGTTATGTATAAATGCAGCTTGCATCCTTTCAGCCTTGAGTACATGCGCCTGAGCTCAGAGCGCTCAGATACACAGCTCCACCAGAAGAGGCTGTTTACCTGTACCTGATGGGAAAGCGAGAACACGTCTAATGGGCATAACACAAGGACATGTGGGCAATTAAAATGAGGGGCACTGTCTCTTTCACTGGTTCTCCGCCAGTTTTAAGATTGATCATTCGACAAATTGAAGACATAATATAACGGACATCCTCCAAATTGAAAGCACAGGCAACCTCTTACTCATTACAATACAGTTTGAACAGTGACAGGGACGGGAAGCCCAATTACATGGGACGCCCACCATTCCACATTCATCTGTATTCTATTTTTTTTTTGCTGCGCATCTTTTAACGAAGATTACTGCAATCGGAAATTTAAATTGACGTGCCGGTATTTGAACTAGCCGCGGCTACCACGACACAGAGTGGCGGTAAAGCGATCGCAGTGACCGCAGTAATCCACATCACTGCCACGGTTACCAGGACCGGGAACACATTCCTCTGAGAACAAATCTCTCCCTCATAGTGAGACTAAATTAAATCCAGTTTTGTCCAGACTTCTGAGGGTGGGTTGCTGGATTCTTCCCTAGGGATTAAGGATGTTCCTCCCCTGAAGAAGAATCACATCAGAGACACCAGCACCGAATAAATCAACTAAGGGAATTTTATACTAGCTTTTGAAATTAAATTAAAGTTTATTTTGTATAGAGTTTATCACCAAAATTTACAGAATTTCCATCACAATTTCTGTCCTTATAGAATTTTGACTGAAGGATACATAGGCGTGGATATCAGCATGATGCTTAGTATAATAAGTTGGGCAATACAGTAACATCTTTATGTCAAACTAAGTGTCGACTACCTTGTAATAACCATATGTTTTCGGTGCCCCATTGCATCAAATAAATAAAAATATAAGAGTGACAGAAATGATACAGAAATCTGCCCAAAGCCGACAGCCCATCTGTACACAATCTAGCCATTATGTACATCAGCCGAGAGCCTCGCGTGACCTCCTCCGATGTGTCAGCTGTTTGACCTTTAGGAGAAGGAACAAACTGGACTGAGTGAAAACTGCAGGACCAACAACAGGGAGGCCCATGGATGGCGTGAAGGTTTTAGGATGCCACTGAGGATAGTGCATTTCACCCCAGCCCCGATGTGACGCTATCTTAAAATTCAATCTGCTATATGCTGATTCTATCATAATAAAGAAAATTGGCTAAATCCCCTGGGAAATTCATAATAGAAAATAATTCTGCCCTTGAACCATTCTTGGCTCTCCTTTGATTAGATGATGTTATCTTTGTTTAGACTTTCTAGGTCAGGGAGCCGTTCATATATTTAATTAAAATGGCATTGCCCAGCTAACAAAGGGGACTTATCTTCCTGAGCACTTTTTTTGATTTAAAGATTATCGCTTGTGATTGGCACTCGAAAAACACAGAGTGCGTTTCTGAAAAAGAAAGTTGGCCCCCGAAGGGAAGACGTGGCTTGTGGAAGCCCAGGTAGGCCCTCCACCGCTGCCTCTACTCACGGCTGGACCACCTGTCACATTGCAGCATTAATAACTGAGCGCTGAATGTGCATGAATGCGGGCAATGTAACTTTGCCAAGACGGGTGGAGGATATTATCAGGAGGACAGCTACTTCGAGTTAGGTGTGTGGGCTGAGCCCCATCCCTACCTCCCAAACAACCCAGGCATATACAGATGTTTTCCTTCATATGTAAGTAGAAACCAGCTTCACGGTGAACTTGAAGTTTAGTTTTGGCTCTGACATGCTGTCCGTCTAGTCTAGTCGCAGGCACTTCATTGCTGAGGATCTCCTGCATATGAGAACTCAGCAGAGAGGAAATATAGAAACTCTACTTTGTTGACGTTGACGCTGACGTTGAGGCTATTCCTTTTCAAAAGGCCACAAGTAAGATTTCTATCACCTTGGCAGGCTTTGCACGTCTCTGTTATGAAGAGGCCTACTGCACATCATCCTTCAGTGCGAATCGAGCGCTTGACCAGCGTTCAAGTTTTGTTTCTCGGGAACAGCCATGTACCGCATTTTGCTCACAGCTGCTAAATTTATAAGCAGCAGACGCTGACACTTTTGGAGGTAAACAAACTCTCCGGGCAAAGCCACTAGCCATGCGGAGATATTATACAGTTTAGCACATGCACAGATACATAAATAAAATCCCTTTTTATTTTGTTGTGTCATCCTTGCATAAATGGCCCTGAGGCAAAAATAAGACAATAGGATGAGATGGGAAGACTATCGGCTTGTATGAGTCACATTCACAGCCGACGGTCCTCGCCTCGGCCTATTCTGCTTCTGAGACCGAGGCGAGGAAAGGCACAGGTGTTGGAGAGGACGTGTCGGAGAAACAATCTGCCACGCCGCAATTTTCCAGGGAACATTCATTTGTCCCCCCCCCCCACCCACCGCCCCCCGCTGGTCACACTGATAATGTGGAATACGGAAAATATTAGTGTCAGTCACCTGTGCAACATTATGATTAGCGAAATTTGCATCATGCTAATATCTGTAATTTCACGCTTAATAATAAGACTAAATTCAGAAGTACAGAAATTGGCAAAATGGGCCGAAAAAACACCTCTCTCTCCCTATGCCTGTCATAGCTGTTGATCTTAATGTTTCATCAGACAGATTACAATAATGTTGCGGTAACGTTGCCGCGACAGTTTAGGAAATGAATGGAGCGCTCGGTGTCAGAAGACACAAGGGTGGTTGCTGGAGCAGAGAAGGCCCATAGTATGAGATGTTTTTTTGTCGCTGTAAAACCTACTGTTGCTAAAAAACAGATGCATGCATATAAGGCAGCCATCAGTCATTAATTGCTCTCAAAGTGCAAGCAGATCTGGCCTAACAAGGCATTTCCACTCTTTAGCATCTGTTATGCGTACACATTACTTGTAATCACATTATATAATTTCCCAGAATTAAAAAAAGAAAATAAAATGAATTAAACATAAAAAGATGAAAAGCATATTATTATCCTTACTCTGGAAGTATTTTATCTTCTGAACACTTGCAGGCTTCGTCTTGTTTGCAGACTTTCCAGATTGGCTGGAAAGCATTGGTAAGTCATCACGAGCGTGAGCTAACTTCCATCAACCATAAATCAATGCTATCTCTGCGGGGGCAGCTGACGAAAGGCTGAATCCTGTGTTTGCGGAACTGCCGACTTGCCCGTATACATTAAGCCTCCGCTGACATTGATTCACCCGGTCGTTTTATATTCCATGGACCATGGTTGTCATTGATTGTAAAGGGCAGTGTAGGAAAGGTGAGGTTTCAAAGCTAACCTAGTCTGATGCTAAACTGCAGACATTCAGGCCTGTCCATATCTACCCACATGAACTCGAACACATAGATGTGGTCACACATCTACTCACACATGCTCTTTGATTCATGGGAATACCCTTTTGCCCATAGCTATGTAGGGCTGTCGCGATCAGTTATACCAATAATCAATTAATATACCGATTAATCTGACAACTCACAATTCATTGTGTAATTGTGTATATAATTTACTACAATACTAACTTTGCAGTGGCAGGAAACAAAAAGCCATTGCAGGGTACACACTCAGTCACACATAGGGTCAATTCCGGCACTCTGACTCAGCTCCAGTTCCGTGTTTTTGGACAGCGGAAGGAAACTGGAAGACCAGCTGAAAAGCCCCGCCCACGCAGGGTGAACATACAAACTCCACGCGCACTAAGGCGAGGTGTATGACAAGAGCACTACCCACTGCGCCACCATGCCGCCCCTGGCGTGCAGGATGTGCAATGTTAATATCAACGTGTTAATATCACATGCAGTTGTCCACATTGGAAGGACAGCGATATTCTGCCGGGCTCGAGCCGTGAAGTTGCACTAAAACATTTTCACTCAGAGGAAAACAAAGCTTTGCAAGGTTTGCAAATTTCAAGGTTTGCAAATTTCAACATTTTCAACATTTATGTGCTAAAAAAATAAAAACCAAGTGTAAGGTTTTTCCGCAGCTTTTGCATGAGCTCTGCATGAACTCTCCAAAACAATCATAATCGTTCTCGCCCTTGCTGTTGGACTCACTCATAGACCGCGTGGCGTGTTTGTGAAAAATTAAACAAAAGTGAGTGAAAAGGGAACAAGAACTGGACATGAAAAGGCATTTGTCTTCCATTTTATGGGAATATTTCGTATTCCATAGAGACGATCTTGAGCAAAAGCAAGTCATTGTCGGCACTGCTATGTGTCTGTTGGCAACACCACCAACTTATATGAAATTATATTTGGCTATATAGCTAATTTTCAACTCCTAAATATCTCAAAACACACTGTGAACTTTTTCCAATATCGTTCGGCCAAAAATCGTGCAATACTTTCACAAAAGTAATTCATTTTATATGGTTATTATGTACTATATTATGTGAGGTTATGTGGCTAAACCTATCAGAGATTATTCTGACATACAGAAATTGTGGAAAGTAAATAAAGCAAAATAATTTAAGTGAAAGTGATGGCAAAGACAGGTTACAGCACTCTGAGTGGGTAAATGACACATATCGATGGCTACCCTTGCGTTAATGGATCAGGCCGTCAAACCCTAATGTCTCATTTTAAGATATAGTTGCATTGCAGCTGTTCTGTGGTGATATTTAAGTTCTGTTTCACAATACTGACATACGACTGCATTTTTATTCATTTTTTATTCATTTTTAATGTGAAGAGCTGATGCCTTCACTCTTTACTTTGACCCCGTCTGCCATGTGCTGCCTTCCTTCTGCCATATTGCCGAGTAATTGACAAGGGAATTTTTATTCAAGGCTTTTGAATAATCGAGTAATTGAGTATAATCAAGTAATTGTGGCCATGCTAAAGCTATGTTACGTTAAATGTGGCTCGGTGGGTTAGGACTGAGGTTGGAAAGTTTTGTGGGTTCAAATTCTGTAGTGAGCATAGTGATATCACAACTAGACCCCAGAGCAAGGACCCCAATTGCTCCAAATACACCCTACTCTCTGATCCTCACTTGTACATATCTTTGGACAAATGCGTTTGCTTTGTAAATGTTAATTGCTTTGATGAAATTGGCAAGACAGGATCTTAAACTTCTTTAAAACTTCTTTATGATGTGTATTATACTGTAAGTAAGTGATTAACAAGAGATTTCCAACCATGACACTGATGCCCAATTAAATTCTTGACTCTTAGCGACAATTCAATTTTAATATTTGATATGTGTCCTGCTTTTTTCACCTAATGGGATTAAATATCTGCACATTATTTAGATGTTAAGTACTGATTTTGATTTCTTAAACTGAGGTAATCACACGCAATTAAAACATTCCAACAGGCATATTAGATTTCATGCAGTCATAGCTTCTCTTGGTTAAGCAGAATGTGGCAGTGCTGTAGACCTCAGAGAAGCTTCATGCTCTTAGTAGTCAGACATATCAGAAACATCTCCACCATCTCCTCTGTCTCCTGTCCTCCTCCTTCCTCTCACACAGCTCATATCTTTCTTCACGACAAACGTGGACCATGTGAAGTTCACTGCTTAAAATAGCAATATTAATTCAAAGTTTGATGAAGGATGACTGTTCTGTATCATGGAGGAATCCTGCTACCAGAAGGCCCAGCAGATTGAACAAGGTAACCAACATATTACAACATTAATTAGCTATTAATTTTCCAGACAGAATAAATTAATATTTGTGATTTTTCACTCTGATGTCCTCTTACCATTTGAATTTAAAATCAGAATTTCAAAGCAAGATGCACTATAATTTCAAAAACAAATGACGAATAGGATATAAGGTTGTTATAAGGCATAAGACGGCCATATCAGTCTGTCCTGCTGCTCCAGTGCTGTGAACTTTATGACAATGGGACATTAATAATAAATGTGCGGGCGTCTCAAGTGCCCAGGTGAATTTAATTCTCCAGTTCAAGTCAAATGTATCAAAAATCAGCTAGCAACAGATTCCAGAAGGGAGACAGACAAGAAGCAGACGAAGTAGCAGAGAGGGTCGTGCACGACCACTGAAACTATCGACCTTTTTCACCAATAAATTATTCACACAGAGGAGGCGAGCGGAGATGAACCCAGAGCCCCTGGATATACATCAAGTTTCATTTGGGCTTCAAGTATGTCGGAGAGAAGCTCGACCCACAGACAGACCTCTACCTGGCTCACCACAAACTGAGTAATCCTGGAAACCCAAACTCACAACTTTACCTTACAGCATTCATCAGGACAATCATTATACATGTAATTAATAGACACACACACACACACACACATATACACACACACATATATATATATATATATATATATAGGAAAATTAAAAATACTTATTCTCTTCTAGGACTCTCTTCTGAGTGTGCCATTAATATTAACCCATATTACCCAATTATATTTTTACAAAATCAGCATAATAAGCAGTTAACAAATAATATATGCCATCAATGTGCAGTTTATGCGATGTTTTTGAAAGAACCATTGGGCTTAAGGACGATTAACTCAGCTTCTACGCAGTGTGATTTAGGAAGGCCTGGATAGGTTCTGTGAGTTTTACGCGAGCAGCTCTACATTCTCAGATCAAGGCACATACCGGCCTTGCCGCTGCATTGTAAAGCCAGCTGTTTTATTCATGTATTCATTCCATTCCCTGAATTATGGGTCACTGCTGCATTCAACCTTGCCAGATGTGCTTGCAGTCGTACACTGCATGTGAGTAAGGAGCCGAAGCCAGACTTTACAATGGTGAAGTCAGTGGCAAGTTTTGTTTTGTTTTTTTTTTCTATTAATTCTGATGGCAAGGGTTGTTCTGGAATGCAATTATTAAGAAACTTCATTCACTCTGAAGAGGAAGAACTTGGGAATCAGTCTTTCCCAGTGTTATCACCAGTGACAAGGAAAGTGTGTCAAGGCTGGACAAAAACAATGTCCTCTCCTGTCAGGACCCAAGGATATCACCAGTCACCTGGCCTGTCAGAAGGAAATTGTCTGTGCGGATTTTCGAAAAAGGGATTTAAGAGCGGCAAATGTACTTCATCTTGGCTATGTTATGGCAGGCGAAATAGCAAAAATCATAAAAATGAGTTCCCTGTTAAGAAGGCTGAACTCACTAATGTTACCCATATTAGATAGTTCTTAATGTAGCTGTGATTTTGGATTGCCCCCTACATATCTATGCAAATGGTTCTCATAAAGTATGAATGAACTAAAATTCTCAATGGGGGGCCATAATCATTATTTTTGACACTTTAATAATATTTTTTTAGCGGCTATAAACTATCACATTTTAAATATGCACGATAAAAGCAACCATTGCAACAATAAACACAAAGGTAATGCAGATCCTCAATTGATGTGGACATTTACTAGCTTGTAGGAATCTTATGGAAATTTTCATTTATGGGATACTGCTGTAGAACAAAATTCCAACTGCTCTGCTGGCAAACAATGCCTGCAATAAAAGTATGTAAGTAAGTAAGTAAATAAATGGTTCACTAGAATCTTGTTAATGAAATCACAGAAGAACAGCACACTTCAGACAGGTGATGACAGCACATTACCTGTCTGTCTGTCATTTTTGTATTGAAATGCTGCATAAGTGTTATTAGGAGGGCAGGCAGTTAATTAAGAACATAAGAACATAAGAACTATACAAACGAGAGGAGGCCATTCGGCCCATCAAGCTCGCTTGGGGAGAAC
>JAODKM010000016.1:10949444-10962659 GCA_026780845.1 Petrocephalus sullivani | reverse complement strand
ATACTCTAACTACCCGCTGTGTAAAGAAGTGCTTCCTTAAATCCAGTTTGAAATGTTCTCCTGCTAATTTCCACCTAAAAAATAAAAAAAACCCCCAGCTCAAACACATATATTTTTTATTTTAAAACAAAACCTAAAAAATTGTAAAAGGTCAAGTCGGGTAGCATCTTTTTACCGCAGGATCACTATCTCTGACTGCGGGGTGCTACTGTGCATATCTCCGTAATGCATTGATACTAACGTGCAATCCGGAAAATGCAGCCTCTTGGCCAATTTCGTTAACTCACTTCTCTCTGTCAGAGCCCGCTTTCGCAAAAGCTGGAAGGGTGCATAGTACTGTTTGGACCTTATAGGAGGTAGTTACCTCACAGGCTGCTGAACCGCTTCGGGTCGGGGGGAATCTCCAGCTGCCCATCTTTAATACGCCTTTTTGACACAAGCCTAAGGCCTATTCGTTTGCTCCGGCACCTGCACGCAGTTTCTAACACACATGCACATACCTGCATACCTACCTAAATGGAGATGTCCACTAATTTCTAACGGAAAAAAACCCTAATCTCAATCACGATACCCTTGGCCCCTACCCAGCCCTAACCTTAATCATATGTAATCAAACAAAATACAAGACTTGTCATTTTTACTTTTTTGATTGCATTCACAGAGTTTTATAAAATTGAGGTTATCCAAATTGGGACCTGAAAAAATGTCCCCAAAAGTAGGGAAATGACTCTGGGGACATTTTGGTCCCCAAATGTGACCTATGCAATCTATGCAAACCCACACACACCCAGATCAAAGACATATTTTTTTATTTTAAAACAAAACCTAAAATCAGATCACCCAATAAGTACTAATTTTCCTCACAGAAGGGTCAGCATAAAAGAAGACATTAAAGGCAGAGTGCATCCTCACTGCCAGAGCAGCACTTTTATTACCATAAACTGTCAGCAGGCAAACAGGTGGGCCAGTAATAAAAGCCACTTCTTGCTGAGCACTTACATAATCCGGTCTGATGGACCTGCCTATAGCAACCACCCCAACGAAGCTTAAACTTTAATATTCTGCTTTTATAGGGACTGGCTGTTTTGTTAATGCCTCCCTTTACGGCAAGTATGGAAGTAAGTATTCGAGCCTGCCACTAGCTTTTAGTGAACGACGACTCATAGCTCCTATCTGTCCTTGCATGGTCATTCATGCTGTGCTAATATGAACGCGACACAACGAGCCGTACTGGATTAAAATTTTGCCATAAGTTTGCCATTTCAGCATATATTTAGTCTTTCATGACAGCTCTAATTGGCATAACAAAGTGAGCAAGAAGATGTGGATATTCTTAAGTAATTTGTGTACAATCAATTTCCATGTGGTTAATTGTACAAAAAATTGTGTTTCATGATGAGATGAAAAATGCACTTTTGCCTGTAATAGATACAGTGTAATAGATAGCTACAATACAGCTTAAAATCCAATACAGTGAAATTCAGTGACCTTATTATTTGTACTGTATGAACAAGCCCAGAAAATGAATTTCTGATAATTGCATTGTAAACGTCTACTCCACATTTCCAGAAGTGTCATTTCTCCAAACTAGTCTACTTGGTGTACCACTTCTGACTTTCATGAACTGACTGCACTGATGTCTCCGTCGATGACCAGTGGATGGTCAGTGGCAGTGGCTATGAAAATCCCAATTCAAAGTCTGATGCTAAACTGACTCAAATGATTAAATCAATCCAACCCCCCCACAATCCCTCATAATTTCATGTAATCGATACCCACTGAGGCTGATCGTTAAATCTCGACACACGCTGGGTTGTGTGGTCAAATGGAGTGCGCGGTTTATGGTTTGTTTTTGTCATTTTAATAAGCAACAATAAAAAGTGACCTTTTACAGGCACAAAAAAAATACAAAAATTAACATACAAACGATGAAACCACAGGAAAGCTGGTAATGTGATTAAAAAAAACACACAAATCAAAGCTCTACTGGCATGACCTTTCTCTCCTTGCACTTCTCGGTTATTCCTGAGGTTGGCTCCCCAACACAGTGGCCCTTGCTCAGGAGCGCAGCTGAGCATCGGTGTTAAGTCTGGCTTTGTTCGTTTAAAAAACACACAAACACCCACACCCACACACACACACACTGGTCTCCAAACAACCAGTTAGTCTCCCGTGTAGCATCCTACGGTTGCCTAGAAGGAGGAGCCTTTAAGCAGTGATCATTATCCATGGGACGAGGGTGTGAGCAGAGCAGAAGGGAGGGGCCCGGCTGGCTTCCTGCCACAAACCCACCGGTGACTGACTGCTGCTGTCAGGACACTCTGGGCTAATCTTCAGGCACCACCTCTCGTTAGTTAGCATGACGGTAACCTAACCCGCTTTTCCCATAACCCAGAAGCCAGCTGCTTAGCTTTGTCCGTCATTACCAGAAATCTGGGCAGATGACCAGAGAAGGACGGTTCACTGACTATTTCATCTGACTCCCAACATTAGGACAAAACTGTTATTGATATACCGATATATGAATCTGATCAATCTGATGCAATAATTAAATTACACAAGTAAGTCCAGGAATCAAAATCAGGTTGATATTTTAAAATAAAAGAATTTAAAAACTGGGTAAATTTCACTGGCTACAGCACGACACAAGCAAATATAGCCATCTGTCATTTTCAGGAATCATCACTGATTGCTACAATGTCCTTTTGAAAGGCAGTGAAACCGCAATGAAACATCTCTGTCAAATAGATGGCCTAGTGGTTCAGGAACTGGGTCTAACGGCTGCCACTGATAATCCCAAAAACGGAATAGTGGTTATGCTCTTAATCAGTAGACAAACAGCCCGGACTGCATCAAGTGCAGACGTGCCGTGAAATCTGCTCCCATTTGCAAGAATTAATTAGGCGGTTAAACCATTCAGTAAATATAAAAGTATTTAAAAGTAAAATAAAAATGTTTACTGTTGATTGGCACCAACTTTTCCTAATAACTTCACAATTCAATAGATCATTGGAGTATTCACATCCATCACAAGCCGCAATAATCACAGGCTTTAACATTAACAATGCTGTAAATCTTAATCAGTGATTTATTTGTTGGCAAACAAGTTTCACTGTTACAACAAATATTAGTTATGAGGTCATTCAACTTGGAAACCATACAAAATGAATAAATAAAAGTCATAATCATAATAATAACTAATATATGTGCTGCTAAATTCTTTACCACCTGAAGTTCAACATTTTTTTCCATTGGATTTTGTCTTTTTTTAACAAATAAATAAATATCTTTCCTGTCAGGGAAAAAAGAGAGAACACATTTCCAGTTTACTCACTCCAAAAGTTCTTCTTTAATAATTAAACGGTTATGGTGTAATGCTTAGTGCTTATCGATGTAGCATCCTTGCTACTTCTGGCACACACCTGCCATGCCCTTGATAAACGAAGACTTCTTACTTGCTTGGAGTAAAACCTTCTTCGGATTTCTGGAATATTCTTCAGAAGTTAGCTCTCAGCACAATTTTCAAAATAGTTTGCCATGACCTCTGTAGTTGTTTTATCTACACAGTGATGAAAACCAAAAAAAAATATGTTTTTTTTTTTTAAACATCGGTGGTTACACTGCTAAATAAAAAAATAAAAAACAAGAAATTATCGTTTTCTGTTCAGTGATTTTGTTCTGCGTTTAGGAAAAGAGAGAATAACCAGACCGCAACCATAAACTGCATCATCAGAACCGGGACCAACGGTAATTGCCCTAGTGGAACCATCAACCTGCAAGACCAGCACCTGTAAGAATACCTCTACTGGGACTATCAATCTGCAGGACCAGCACAACGGAAATGAAATGCTCTATTCACTACATTTAGACACTAACATTTTGTAGGAACAGAAAAGAGATACTATTATGTGCAACGCTAGTATCTGTACAATTACATAGAAATATCTTATTATTCTCTGGTATTCTTCTCACCTCCCGTTTTTAATCATTTGGAACTATAACAACAAAAACAAAAATGCGGTTGAGGATAAGAGTTTCCTCATTGTTTTGCTGAAAACAACCGTCCTGCTTAACTTTCAGGAATGTTACAGCACGACATGCTGTATTTAAGTTTTTTTTTTGTTTTGTTTAGTTTTTTTTTTGCCATTTTTAAAAAAAGCCAGTATGGATACTGAAGTATAATAAAATAGTTTCTGATTCGTTTTTGTTTATCCTACACACTCAGCTAATGCGGAAAGTTCGGAGGCCGTTTTATTTTTTTGTAATTCCTTTGGGATGTCAAAAAAAAAGCATGGAGGGGAAAAGAGTGCACCAACCCCGAGCGTCCGGGTTGTGTCGACCTCATCGCCACGGGGACGCACACCGACCTATCAGGCCGTCCCATTGAGCTGTCCGTTTCCATTTTCAGCAGGTATTGAGATGAGTATGTTACATTTCCCACAGAGACACGGGGGACCAAAGATGCCTACGACTGCTGACAGTGGACAGATCAGAGCAGGGAGCCACGGGGGAGGCGGGGGGGCTGTCTATAAGCTAGTGACCAGGTGGGAGGGCTCCTCTGCGGGCTCCTCGGGCGACGAGTCTTCCTTGTTGGGGGGGACGATGAAGCCGTCACTGCTACCCCGGCCCAGCTGGTAGTACGTGTGCAGCTGGTGGACGTGGTTCCTGGAGCCCAGGTTGGGCATGCTCTTATAGTACACATCGTCAGCATCGCCGGTGCCTTTGGGCGCAGAGGAATCGCCGTTGTCAGCCACGCCTCCCGGCACCGCGTCCCCGCCGTCGTCCGCGGCGCCGGCCAGCGTTGGCATGCTAGTGTACAGGGAGTCCCTGTGTGGCGACGGAGCCTCCTCGTTGGTGAGCAGCGGGAAGAAGCTCTCGCTGTTCTCCTGTGGGACTCGCCGTCGGGTGAAGGGGTGAGGCGGAGGGTGGCTCTCGGCGGGCAGGCCACGCTGGGGCAGCAGTGGGGCGTCTGATTCCTCTCGGATGAGCTCCAGACCCAGGCCCAGCGCCTCCTCGTGGCCAAACGGGGCGACGTCGTCCAGCACGATGCCATCGCCCTTGCTGCCGCCGTTGGCGTTACCGACGTTGTTGACCAGCTTGTTCATGAGATTGCGGCTCTGCTCGGTGGATCGCTCGTGGTTGTTCAGGTAGGATGGGATGTAGTTGGAGGTGAGCTCTTTCAGGATCTTCTTCTCCAGAGTGGTCTCCTTGTGGTTGTAGCCACGGTCTATAATCTGGACACAGTCACTCATGTAGTCACCGCTGGCCATGCTATAGCTGTTGCCGTGGTTACCATTCAGTGGTAGAGTATCCATAACACTTGTATCCCTGGCATTGTTCAGGATCCCCTCTGAAAGACAACAGACAAGGTTATCCACAAGTTACACTTATTCTTCAATCCAGACCTTCCGTCCTATTTAAAAAAATACCTGGAGTAATTCTAAACCATGGTATTTAGATTCTGGACAAATATATATCTATACATATTTCTGGTAACATGGCAAATCAACATAATTGCTTTTAAATTTTCCCCTATTTTTTATTTCATATTTTGTGCAACTCTTTCAAATCCAAGTAACTCAAATTACGACTAAAATAAAATCTAAAACCAAAATTACATTACAATAAATAGGCCGTTGTTTGTGAAGCAATCATATTATTATACTGTTACTTCCCTGTTGTACTATTTAAAAAAATATATATATATTTCATGCACGAAAATCATTAAAGAAACAATGATGAGCACAAGACAATCAGACGACAGATGACAACAGAAAAAGTGGCTCCCATGTGTATAAGACAAAGTGTCATATTTGTTTGGGTTGACATACATATCTGTCCCAATGTACTGTGTTTATATCAGGGTAAATCACCACAGTGGCACCATAAGTCCCTGAATACTATGTTGTCTTCTTTTTGTGCTAAACGCTGTCTGAGTCTCTTGCCGACTTACCGACCATGCTCAGATCTCTCGTTTTCAGTCACCCTGTTCAGGGTGCTGGATCGATGCATTTTGCTTCACACACAAATTTTATTACTTACCTATACTATGAACCATTGCATTTAAGCTTTGAGACTGAGCACAATATGGATTTCATTAAAAATGTAGGATCCAGTAGAGGATACTACAGATTTCTTTCATACATTAATCAGTTTGAAAGTAATACAATTAGCATTCATTGTAGAAAATAAAATATTATTCAGCTGGACTGCCAGCCGGCCGTGACACGCTAGCAGTTCAGTTTAAAATGCAGTAAGCACAGGTCACTTGTGGTCTCACTGCGCTTGCACTAGGGACTGTATTATTTACCGCATTTTCCAAATTAATTAAATAAGCAAGAAGGATGTTCTCCTTGCAGTAGCACGGAACCTGCCCTTTCCTCTGCAGTCTGTAAAAGGGATACACACTGGAACCAAGAACTGGTGTCTTGTGTCAATACAACAGAGGGCAACATTGCCTCCCTTGTCAATTTAGTGTTATTTCAGGCTCAGAATGGCTAGCTCCCCCCCCCCCCCCCCCATTTCCAGTGCAGCGTGAAAAGGAAGCAAGCTGTGGTCAATTACATTTGATATGCAATGTTTAGTTTGACTCCCATACTTGTCTCTCTGTAGGGGTCTAAACGACAGCATGGAGGAGAGGAAAGAAAAACACAAGTAAGCAAACAGTGACAAGCAGAGAAAACAACAATAAACCAGGAGGACTGATGATGTACAGCATGCAAACGACGCTGAGGATGCTTCCTGAGGGCCACACACCAACAAGTAATACAGCGTATTTATAGGGGATAGCATCTCTCTTCATTTACTTTTTTCTTTTAAATTTAAAACCATATTCCTACATGGGACTGACATAAAAAGATCCAGCCATAAGAAAAGAAATCTGGTTAAAAAATGTGAAAGGTTTACAGGAATGGACACTTTTATACTCAGCTACCTGAGACGTGTTTATGGAGGGAAGAGCACTTCCAGCTAGATGCTATGCAGCACTGATTCTTACCCAGTGGGAAGAAGGCTGCCTGACCCTTGCCCCTTAGCAGGACACATGCCAAACTCCATACATCAGATTTAATCTAACCCGCCGCCTCTTCACAAATGTGAATAATTCAGGATAAAAATTCTTATCATATCTAATATCATATAGATACATATCTTGAATATTTCAGGCCATTACTTATAATCGTTCATGTGTATTATGCAGTATTACGTGGTTTCTGTGAGGGTGATGTAAAAAAGGACATGCATGCTTTTCGACAAATTCATTTACACCCCTCACACTACTGTGCAACGCCTCACAGTCACTCTCGCACCCTCCTATCCAGCCTGCAGCACTCTGCAAGACTGCAGGGTAACAAGGACGCTATTGTCCAGTGAAGCCAGTCAGGACCTCTAGCTGCTTGGAGAAGATTAACTAGCAATCTCAGTCTGGAATCAAGTTCTGAAGGCCTGCCTAACGCATTCCAATCCGATCCTGGAGAAGCAAAGACGTCTGTAAATAAGCTGATGGACAGTCAACTCTCAGGTCTCTCAGGTCTCCCACCCACCTTACTGTCTGAAACTTCTAACACAAGCTGCTAAATGATAATAATTGCAGGGATATTAATATGTATGAAGTATGTTTTTCTTTTAACCCCCAAGACATAAAACAAACATTTTGCATTAATGGTGTTAATGCCTCCCCAATTTTGACCTTTCATTTTTACTTAATCCACTGAAAATCTGTAGTCTTGCTGAATTAATACAGACATTTTGTCAAAACATAAAAAAAAGAGGGTAATGAAAACTAGGATTACAGACAGAAAAACACAGAACATGTTACTATTAAGGACAGAAAAATGCACACATGGTTAGGTATGTATGGCTTCCAGAAGGTGGTATCACATTACTGTAACATTATTAGCATTCAGCACGGCATAGCCGGCATGAGTACGTATGTCTCTCAGATGGTCTGTCAGACTGATTGTAGTCCAATGCCCTTCCTGGGAGCCATAAGTACCCTGACCCAAAGCAGCAAGTGTATCAAGAATCAGTGTCTATATTCAGCCAAATTCAGGAGCATTGTTGTCAACAGTATTGAGAAGGAGGGGGACAGAAAGAGAGATGGGGAAGGAGGGGGAGGCAGAATTAAAAAAAAAAAAACTGTGCAGCACACCTTGTGCGTTGTACATGCTCACAGACGGGTTGTTATAGACCGCCGATTCCCCAAGCAATGTGTTATAGGGATTGTTAGTGCCATGAGGTCGAAGCAGAGCATTGGTTATAAGATGGTTAGCCATGGTTCCTGGAGCAGGCGGACAGAGACAGAGAAAGAGACACACATATCAATCAGCCAAATGCATTTAAGGAAAATACGCCAAAAACATTCTTGTACTTTGCCTCCAAAGTAGAGCGACGGCAACCTGAGCAAAAATGGACATACAGCAGCAGGAGCGAAGCCTGCATTTGGTTCTGACATTATGGCTATTAATAAGCGGCAGAAGACGGCAGGGCATGGCTTACGGCAGTGTCTGGAGGGTGGAAAGGCGTGTAATGTACAGCTGTGAGCAGGAGGTGCACACTGGAAGCACACAACCTGAATGACATCACCTCTTGTTTCTCTGTAATGGGTCATTTTGTTCCCAGCGATTTTAAAAACGTGATTTGAGAGTGAATTTGATTAGATCTTATTCTGCAGTTTCTGGATGGGGAAGGCAGGTAGACAGTTATTCAGAAAAAGTGGGGGAACACCTACTGGTCAAAAATCCACCCCTTAAGCGAGTATCCAAGCACAGTCCTGGTGATCCAGACGCCATCCCTGGTGTAAGGTGGACACAAAACAGGCAAGATGCCAGTCCATTATAGGGAGCTCACTCACATGTAAGGTAACAATTCAAAACTGCTGAACTGTGTTTCGTTGTGACGAAGCTTACACAAACACAGAGGGAACATCTCTGTTCTCCACACCTAAAGAGCTGTGGCTGGACTCAAACTCACAGCCCGGGAGGTGTGAGGTATCAGCACTACCCACTGACCTATCTCACTGTGCTAACTTCACTGATGTGTGATTGGGCAACAGCTATGCTTGAGGCAGTGTCATTGTTTTTACAGTTCTTCTGAAAACTTCTGCAACAAAAGTAACACATTAAAAAACACAGTGTGTGGGAATCTACACTATGCTTAAATCTATTGCGACTCCGTGCATTAAAGCTTAGAGATGATGTCATAGAACAAGGTTACACTTGAGGAGGTACGGAAGGCCAACAGAGTGGGCTCTCTTCAGTCAGAAAGCTGCATGCTGAAACACCCTTACATGTCTTTTAATTAAATTTGAAGGAAATCAAAGCACTGAAGATACTGGGATTTTGTTACTGTTCTTTATTCAACCGCAAATGACTCTATGGGCTGAAACTCACTAATCTATTTTGCTGATCAACAGTTAATAAAAAAGACAAAGAGGAAAACTTTGGTTATGTGGTCCCTTATAAAGCTGCCAGCACGCTGGGGGCTCCTGTAATTCTGATATTTCCTAATCTGTATATTTAGTTTGAAGCCAATGTAAGTATATAAGCTTGTACTTTTTATTTATATTTGTTATAGCAGGCGTGATGTGTGGTCATGGCTGCTTTGTTGATGTTTTCGCCAGTCTTGTCAACATCACCATGGATCACATCATGACACAGTACACCGTGTCAGAATTTAGCAACGTAGCTGAAGTCCAAACCCATACTTAAGTAGTATAAGGCTATTGGTGGCTGGAAAGGAGAGGACAGGGCTGATCACTAAAGTACACCAACTGAAAATCTAATTTAACGTCAAAAGCGCCCATGATCACATGGAGCTGGGAAGTAGGTGTGGGAGACTTCAGTGTCCCAAAATACACAGGATACTGGAATATGAAAAGCCATCAATAAAACTGCGCACTTTCTGGAGGCTGCGTTTTAAGAGATTCCATTTCTGTGCTGCTAATGTGTAGCAAAAAAATTATTTTAGGCAAATTACCCCAAAGAGGCATCATGTTATTCATTTGGAGGTAGAAGCCGTAATTAACCATCTCATGTATGCCTATATTGAAATATGCACTACGACCAAGCAATGTGTCTGACTACTGCCTGTCTCAAGCTGTAAAATGCTCTCTTTGGATAGCTTGCTAAGTGCATAATTATTGAGATCCTGACACTTGCTTCCCCAGCATAACATCAATCCGTCATTATAAGAGCATATTAGCGTCTCGGAGAATCTGAGCTCAGGGCAGATTTAGAGACTGAGAGGGACAGGGGATAGTCCTCTGTCGGGGGACAGGTGTATCCAGTGCTTCAGTTGACGTGTGGACAAGGCCTTTGGCTTTCAGAGAGAACCCCACATTTCTGGCTGAAGCTGTAGGTCTTTCTGTAGCATTTTTAGAATGCAGCCAACCTTCCAGCTTCCAAGTATATAACCAGCTGTGAAAGTCATTTTTATAGAAGCAATTTTACAGAAGGAATCTATGCTCAAAGGTACAACAGAAAAACATTTGCTGGGCCAACGTTGAGGTTTTCAGTTAACATTCTCTTGTGAGTACACTTAATGATGAGAAGTACTGTCCTCATCGAGACGCACCCATTTATCAGTGGGAAATAAGTATTGATCGCTTTTTGATGTAGTCCTTTTGGATTGTTTGTAAGTACGCTCAGGTCAGACTTCGAGGTACTCCCAGGTATTTTTTAGTATCTAGGAGTGATGAAGACATGTGGCCCAATTTCAGGTTTCATGGGGAGCAGTTTTTTTCTTTTGGAGGAACAGAATGCTGTTCCATAAGTGCTAACCGGTACCTAGAAATATGAATGCCCATGACTCGGAGAGTAACATGGGAGCACGCCACGCCATAATTAATCTACGCAAACTGGACTTAAATCCTCATTAGTTCCACAGGAAAAAGACAACATGTCGCCCTCCCACTGGCTGGCATAGCAAGTCAGGAGTACAGCCAATTAATTCAATTATTACCTCTGTTCAGCGACGCTGAGCTATTGATGTCGCCCGTGATGAAGGAGGACTCAGACTGCTTCCTGACGGTGTCGTTCCACATCCGACGGATCCGGCTCTGCGGAAGGACAGACGTAGAGAGGATAAAGAAGAAAGGCGAAAGAAAACACAGCAGAAAGAAATAAATTAAATGAAGAGCAACCTCAAGTGTCCAGGCTGACAGCACGACGGTTTCTGCTGTGCTGACAGAACAAAGAAATGAACTAACGACCTGAAGCCTTGAAATGAGACTTCGGAGACCAGGGCCCACAATCTGCCCAGCCAATCCATTAATCAAGCCGTGAGCCATGTGTGATCTGCGGGGCAGCCGAGGCCCAGCAGAACCAGCTCTGGCTAAGCACTGATTGTTATTACTGTGCTCCCGCAATTTCCATTTCAAGCCTTCGACAAATTCAAACTGTTTAAATGAGCCTGAGACAGTTTTAATTATAATGCAACGCATACTGAAAGCCATAAAACACAGTCTCTCCAAACAGTCACCAGACGAAGCAATGTACTACATGTCACACTAGCCATAAAAAAACTGACAAGCATCCATATTTACCCAATGCTTTGTATATGTTTGAATTCAATAGTGATGTTTTATATCTACTGAAACTGCTGAAATGTGAAATTAAAAATGTGTCCTTTAAACCAACTGTTCTTTTATCGATTTTCTGGAAATGTAACGCGTGCTTCATCAATAGTCAGAAAGCAAGCCATTAGTATGGCCCAAAGGGTTTATATACGAGGCTAGGCCACAGCAAGCATGGTGGCTGGCAATGTGACTGGCACTGTGATTAGCAGAATGGCTAGCATTGCAGCTAGCACTGAGACCAAGATAAGGGTTAGCACAATGACTAGCATTGCAGCTAGCATTTCAGCTAGCATTGTGATCAACACCATGGCTAGCATTATAGTTAGCACAGTGAATAATAATGTGTTTATCACATTGACGGGAATTGCAGCACTTACTGTGACCAGCACTGCAGTCAGCACAATTATTAGTATTGTGGTTAGCACAATGACTAGCATTGCATCTAGCACTATGACTAACAATGTGGCGAGCACAATTACTGGCATTGCAGCCAACAGTGTAACTGGCAATGCTGCTAACAGTGTGAGTAGCACTGGGTCTTGTACTGTTGATAGCATTGTAGCCATCTGTTCATCAATTTAAATAAATCAAATGTCTTATTGTCAGACTCCTATGACTGTACAGAGTAACATCACCAAGCAGTTGAGTGCTGGTGACGGGGGTGAAATTGTGGGGCCCAGTTCTATTGGGAAAAAATGTACTAATGCTGAATAAGAATCTAACATTTCCATCCAGCTGAATTCCAGGTTCAATTCCTGTCCCTCTGACATTTCAGCAGGTCCTCTTGATAAAACAAAGCCCCATTTGAATCGAAATGACTCAGTTCTGAATGGAGTGCAGGCCAATCAAACAATTTATATGTAGCTATAAAAGCAAAGATCATCTGTCGGCAACTTGTAAATCAACTTCTGCACCAAAAACATACTATAACTACTGTAAATAACGCTAAGAGAAATCCATCAGCATTATTACGGTTTCCAGTTTTCTACCAAGTGTAAATACAAAGAAATGTCGTAGTTACAGAGCTGAGTCTTTAGTCCTAAAGAGGAGATAAAACATAATGGGGGAATTTAAGGTCTCATTGTATATTTAAATCCAATGCCAGCTGTTTACAATGAACTTTGCTAATTACATGTTTACTTTAAAAACCTTTGAGCTAGTAATCAATTACTGCCTCCTTATAGCCAGCACTTAACTTCTTCTCTGCAATTCAAGTTAGCAGACATTAATTAGCAAACCTTTTACCTTTGATTTGGGTGTGAGCCATTGTTTTTGCAGCATGCGATTTCACTATTTGATGGAAGAGATTTAAAGGCACAAAGAAGAGATTTAAAGGCACTCCACCATCACGCTGATCTAACTGAGTGACATCACATTGTCATGAAGAGGATCTGGACCAGATTCACTGGGTGTGAATCTATGGAAACCTAATGGTTAGCCTAATGAATAGGTGTGTGAGAAGCCCTTAAATGGGACAGTGTGTAGTAGTGACCAGGTGTGTGAGAAGCCCTTCAATGAGACAGTGTGTAGTAGTGACCAGGTGTGTGAGAAGCCCTTCAATGAGACAGTGTGTATTAGTGACCAGGTGTGTGAGAAGCCCTTAACTGGGACAGTGTGTATTAGTGACCAGGTGTGAGTGA
>JAODKM010000016.1:10910434-10949344 GCA_026780845.1 Petrocephalus sullivani | reverse complement strand
AAACCCTTTAAGGGGATAGTGTCGAGTAGTGACCAGGTGTGTGAGAAGCCCTTAAATGGGACAGTGTGTATTAGTGATCAGGTGTGAGTGAAACCCTTTAAGGGAATAGTGTTGAGTAGTGTATGAGAAGCCGTTTAATGAGACAGTGTGTAGTAGTGACCAGGTGTGAGTGAAACCCTTTAATGGGATAGTGTCGAGTAGTGACCAGGTGTGCGTGAAGCCCTCACCTGGGAACCTGTAGAGTAGCGGCCAGGTGTGTGGGAACCTCTCACCTGGGAGCCTGTGGAATACCTGCCCGGTGTACGGGCAACTGAGCTCTTAGCTGAGCTAATGGAGGTCTCCACACTCTTTCCGCTACAGCAGTGGGTACGGAGGCACCTGCCATATTCTTTACGTACCTGCGGAGGTAAAGGATGAGGTCAGGTGATGGTCTTTGACACACAGAGACATTACCTTCCTCTCTAGTGTTACTGTCCCCTCTGTTAACACAGAACTACAAAACACCTAGCTACTGCACAACTGCACACATCATGAACCTATCACAGATAAACTCTGTACCTAGAGAAGTCAGTTGATCCCACTATGTGTATAATCCAGGCAGCAAGGTGACTAGAAACATAAAGGTCATTTTGGAACTCAAAAAGGCCTTTTTTTCTCCAAAAGCATTCCAGATATGCAAATGGAAGAATCTGTATATAAAAACTAAAAAACTAAAACAGTATTATTAAAAAAATGTGTAAAATTTGCTACGGGCGGGAGTGAACAGAATCACGGAGATGGGAGAAAGGGACAGGGACATTATGCGGGAGACAAGAAGGGTTTGGCAAGATGGTGGGGAGGAACGAAAACACAAAACAGCCAATTTGGCATTACCACAAGGGTATCATGCATCAGTAAACGAGGTGTTGGGTGCCTAAGTGTTACAGCACGGTGGGGGCTCTGGCGTCAGGTCTGGGGATGTTTAAAAGAGGCTGAGAGAGGAAACCGAACCCAGTGTAACATGACTGGTAATACGGCACAGGTGAAGTAAGTGAGTAAGTAAGTGAGTGAGTGAGTAAGTAAGTGTGTGAGTAAGTGAGTGTGTCAGTGAGTGTATGAGTGAGTAAGTGAGCATGTGAGTGGGTGTATGAGCGAGTGAGTAAATTAGTGAGTGAGTGAGTGTGTGTAAGTGTATGAGCAAGTGAGTAAATTAGTGAGTAAGTGAGTGTGTGAGTAAGTGTGTGAGTGAGTGTGTGTGCTCGTCACCTGACCTCACTGATCTGACCCTGGCTCACTCCCATCTTACAGTATGTGAAATCATGCCCAACAACAAGGACCACTACCATCAGCGACGGTAACTGAAGCAAAGCTGTTAAAAGCTGGACTGCCGCTAACACTGGCCTCTTTAGATAGTTGTGGGGCAATGCACGCGCAGCATTAACTGCAGTCTGTCATATTTTCAATTAGCTCACGATTCAAAATGAATTATTTAAGATGGCATGAGACGAGCAGTCGATCTGGCATCCCGACTTTGTGAGAGATTGGTGTGCATGGCTGCATGGTATTTTTGTATATAGCAGGAGACACAAGCAGCATTTAAAGTGAAAGAAAGAGAAGCCCATCACACCAAGGTAATAAATACTCGTGCATATAGTGCTGTCTGTAACAAATCATCTCCTCCAGAACATCTTCTGTTATCCATGTGCGACTACACAGAGCTTTGCCTAAATACAAATTAAAATCAAAGACGTTTTCCACTGAATGATCGGCCTTTCATGTGTACACAATTATTCTGCACAAATTGGGTTAGCCTACTGTACTTCAATGACTTCATTCATTTGCCGAATAAACAGTGCTGCCTCATAAACAAATCTGTACAGTTGAGCTGCTGTTTTAATAATCGCAGTAAGTTAGTTTAGGAATGAAGCAGATGCGGAACACAGGTAATCACTGAGACAGGCTGTCAAGGCACTAGAAAGGAGATGCATCATTAATGATGATTCTGTACAATCTAAAGTCTTACATAAACATGGCTAAAGACAGATGGGGTGTGCATCACTGTTATATTACAGTACTTCAAAACTATAGTGTTGGCCCGTCAACTGCTATTCAAGCATTTTTCAAAACAGTAGGGAATACAAAAGCCAGCAAAAGAAGTGGTGGCAAGGAACTGCTCTCTAGGCCCTGAAATAGCTGCCCCCTGCTGTGTCACAGTGTCACATGGGTTACATGCAGAGGGCACATTTCATTGTTGTGTTGCGGTTGGTAAACAATGACAATTAATCACCTTTCAATAATCAACAAGTATGGGGAAGATAAACGGAAATAGAAAAAACCAGTTCAAGACCAGTACACCTCAAAACAGTGTATTATAGGCAGCACGGCTGATTGGAATAGTATTCACTCAATATTGGTTCATCTTAACTCTAAAGCAAAAGGCTAGTCTTAAGATGTGATGAGCCCCACATATGCCTAAAACATTGTAAATAAAAGTTACCTTCTTCTGCAAAACACAATGGAATATGAAGATAAACATCCCCTGCAGTGAATTGAATATGGTGAAAAGGTAGGCCATGACAATGGTGCTCTCGTTGATGTACATGAGCCCGAACGCCCAGGTCAGTCCCAGCAGGCAGAGGAGTGCGATGGCCCCTATGACCCATGACCTGGAAGAAAAACATCAGAACGCAGAGGTCAGCAAAGACCTCTCATTGGTCCATGTTAAAACACACCCTCAGCAATGCATCAGGAGCCTCATCTATCACTCAAAAAAACCATACATTTTTAAAAAATCATAGTTTTGAACTGACTGACAGAACATTCTGGAAAACTTTAGGTTCCTTAAGCATATAATTGTCCTCTAAAGGTCATTCTCTTGGTGACGGTGTTTCATTTTTTCAGCTAATTCGGCAGTAAAAAGTGTTACTGCCAAAATGGTAGAGAACAAAAGAGGTGATTAGTTCTGATTATCCCTGGCACCAGTCTAGCACACTATCTTCTGATTAAATTACCTTTCCCTTCTACCTGCTAAAGAAACAGAAAAGTACAAAAGTCCCGGTAAGTCCCAAATCTTCCCACCCAGTTGCAAGATGATTTGGTGTTAATTCGCTGATAATTAAGGAAGCAATGGTACTCGCAGGGAAAGAGACAAATGACAAGGCTTTTCCGGTTCGCCTTGACTGGCTTGAGGTCTGATGTGAGAAGCCAAGACTGTGTTCTGAAGATGGACACGGACATTAAAAGCACGTCGGAGCATGAGGATTCAGCCGGCCCCAACTCACATAAAGACGGCTCAGAGGAGAACACGCAACACGTCTTATGAGTTGGCTGTTTTTTTTTTACACGGAACATGGCACGCGTCACACAAGCTGGCTGGTATACTGATGTACTGGATCTGGCACAATTTCCGGCTACTGCGGAAGTCAAGAAAAAGTATGCCGTTACTAGCGGTAGCTGTGTAAATGAACATTTCGGCTATAGCTTGGACAAACGGGTATAGAGAGTAACGAGGGCGATGGGATGAAGTGGAAAACTGCCAGAGGAGACACTTTACCTGGAGTGCGATGGTAGGCTTTCTAATTCCTGCCGAGATCTATCATTTGGTCCATGCCTCCATCAGACTTTTAGATCATAGTCCTTCACAGCTCTCAAAGGATAGGGGCTTGTTGACTCGTCTTGTACAGTCAAGAAGAAACTGAACAGCTCTCAGTTTGGCAAAATGCCATTTCAGGTTTATTTCTAGAGATTGGGGTTTCTTTTGGAAACTGAAGTTATATCCTTATGCAGAGAGAGCTTTCATATAGTAGAAAATCACTCTATACAATAAATACATATTAATGTATACAAATGGTTATGGAAACACTGTGTGTGTGCACTTGCTGGAGATGTGCATTTTTATTTTTATGAGCAGATGAATGGCACACGTGAGGTAAAGTACACTGAGCTATGGAGGTCGTGACGAATCTTACTTGATTTCAGGCTGATAATCCTCATAGCTAAAGATTGCAGAGAGAAAAGAAAAATAATACCAAATAATAAAGACAACAAGCATTTTCACTGCATCACATGCCAAAATGTAGCATGCGTGGGTCCCAAAACAGCAGAAAAGACATATGAAGGGTAAAATGCACAGGGACTACAAAATAAACCAGGAAAAAACTGTGCACATGTACAGGAACACATAAAATGACAAAGCTGTGAGGGTAAGACTGGACTGGCGATTTGGGGAACACGCTGTGTGATGATTTCTCAGTTTGTACTTCCTGTCAGATTTCTTGTTGTTGCAGGCCCCTGGAGGATTCATGAGTCAGGTGAATATTTGTACTTTTGTTTGTCACACATATTAGTTAAAGCAAAAAAAACTCCCTACTGTTAAATCTCAGCACTATAGGCACTGTGCTTTAGACTCCTACAAGGCTGGGAATATATTTATTTGGATTTCTTTTCTTAGGATTTTGAGACGTTCATATGAATAGGCCAATGTGCACTGCAGCATGCAAGGACCACTTCTAAGTCTCTACTAATTCTAAAGCTTAAAAATTACTTAGGAACCCAGAAAGCATCTTCATGTTTTGGAGCGGCTCCTCCCAAGTTTTTGAAAACAGCCTCACTGATTACTCTTGAAAAAAAAACGGCTTCATGCTCTGAATAGACTCATCACATCTATTCACCAGGTGAATTCATATCCTGCTGAGATTCTCAAGCAAAACACGTTCTGGAAGAAAACAACTATGTTCTAAATAATATTAAGCACTGAGATAATTAACTGCATGATTCTAAGCACCATTTGTTTTTCCTCAGTCTTCTGGGTGCTGACGTGCGGAAATCGTTGAGGTGTGCTGAAGCAGTTGTGTCAGCTGACTCAGAAGCAGAAAGTGGATTGGTGCTCTCAGTTCTGCCGAAATGCTACCTAATTGATATTGACAAGGAAACACGAATGCTTACATCTCAAAGTCAGCGGGACATTAATTGATGTGATAAAGCTTAGCTTCTTAAAAAACCTTAAATTAAGCATCTCTGAATTTCAGCCATACAGATCACTTGACTCAAGCGTGTCCATTTCTGCGGACGGTGCCCTGATGACATCATGGCTGTGGTGAGAGTGCTTACACACAGGTAAAAGGGGGATGTAAACACAGGACACAACTCTTTCCAATCAATAACCTGAAGCTTTGATTGGGAAGAAAATAAAATCCTGCGGACACAGCTGCATCTTACCAGTGCCACTCCACAACAAGAGAGCCATCATAAAAACGATAGCTGAAAGTATGGAAGGATGCGGAAGAAAAAACAGAAAAAGAAAACGTTAAACACAAGAATTGAAAGAAGAAGATGTCGATGAGTGGGCATGCAAATAGTGCGACCATGTATACTTTAAAACTATTCATGCCAAGAAACAATATACAGACAAATATATACAGAAAAATGAAGCATCTGCATGCAAACAAGATTTTGTGTATATACTGTGCGTAATCCAGATTTTGGAGCCCACATAACAGAAATCTCTGAACATGTTTACAACACACTGAAGTAAAGAAACAAATTAATAACAAATGAAGCTGGCCACTTCCAGAGATCATTTCTGTGGTTTATTAGAATTGTAATGATATTAGAAGAGTAACGCTTCTGTCACTTTTTATGAAATGAACCACAGAAAAAAAGCTAAAAGGCTCGAAAAGACTTAATATAGCTTTAATATAGGGGGATCTGTGGCTTTTGCCAAGGGTCAAGTTTCATATCTGAAGGTGGAATGAGTAAGATCAGCCATGCCAGCCACGTTATGAGGAAAATAAGTCTCTTACCAGTAAGAGCACATGGCAGGATGTGGCAGAGGCAGGATACTTAGAAACTCAGGGAGACTGAATGGACTTAAGTTGGACTTAAGTTTTATTTCAATATGGAACCACGTGCTCAAAGAATGAATCATGTTCTTATCTAATCATTGACTCATCTGAAAGTTATGTTTATGCCTGATGAGGAAATAATCCTTTGAAATGAGGTGAAGTTATTTGTGTTCCAAGTGTTATAAAAAGAAAAAACATAATTTATACCTATTTTAATCCAATTCTTAATTCACATGCCAAGTAAAATAAAATGCGCGTTAATGTAGATTACATGTAATGTTGGTTCGCAAAGAGGAGTACAGAGTACATGCCAACATACAGTTAAAAAATGAACACTGTTTTGGGACAATAAATTCTCTGATTATGGGAAAATACTGTTCGGGAGTAACTGAGTACTCTGATTGGGGTAAATGAATTCTTTTAAGGAGTAGATAAATACTTCGATTCAGGTTAAATGAATACTGGGACTAAATAAATAGTCTGATTGGGGTAGATGAACATGCTGTTTGAGAATGTATAAATAATGTAATTGAGGTAAAGGAACATACTGTTTGGGAGTGAAAAAATAATCTGATTAGTTAACACCTCATTTAGTGCTAAATGAACACTCTCTTTATGGGTAAATAAAAATGCTGCTGAGGGCAAATACACCCTTGGTTTAGGGATTGCTTGAAAGGCCCTGAAATTGCTATGGAGCGAACGTTCCACCATAGATACCAGAGTGTGACATCACCACTGCCGGTCCAAGACGTCTCTACATCTTTGTATGATGATATCCCAGACCTCCATTCACTTTCTGACATTGATCCCCACCCCATTTGGCCAAGGCACACCCTGCTGTGGACTGCCGAAGGCCTCAGGGAGAAAACTTACCCGAGTCCCCCCCAAATCCATCACCCTGCTAGCCAAGACTGGGCAGACTCTGACTTGTGATTAGGGGTTAATATGAAATAAAGGACAATCCAGCATAGCAGCTGTCACCAAAAAAGGCCAAAGAGTCCAGACAGTGTCACAGAAAGCTGGGCAGGTAGTGAAAAATAAAGCGTCAGTAAGGGACAGAGTGCTGCCTGCCATCTGTCGGGATGAGAGCACATGACAAACAGTTACGGCGCGGCCACACTGCCGCTCACGGTATGCCGACACCCGGGGCCCTATCGCTGCATTACACCGCGACATGTGACTGTATAAATGAGATGTAAATAAGGGAGGTGCACCCTGAATACATAAATGAATACATCGAGAGGCAAATACATTCTATTCTGAAATCAGCTTACAGGAAAATTCATGCCATTGCAAGCAATATGTCTATAAATATATCCAAGGAAAATGAATGAATACCAATACGGCTGACAGCGGGGATTTTATAACTTTCTCTGCTATATATGTATGAGTTGGAGATGGATACAGTTGGTTTGGTCTCGTCTTAACGGCTCAGTGCCGTGGGTACATTAGAGCGCACTGACTGACACGCCGTTGGTCTTTATTACTCAGCGCATGGTTTCCGCATCTTCCATAATCACATAACGTTCATGTGACGTTCATGTTTCTGACAACACGCCAAGTGGCCCGTGGCTGATGGCCCCGGAGCCACCAGAGCCACCTACCTGCTGAAGGAACCGGAATCGATAATAGATGAAAGCTTCATGTACATCACAGACCTGAGCGTCATCTATCATGCATGAGGGACAAGGATGTCCAAAATGAAAGCATCCTGCCATCACAGACATGTGAAACATCCTTTGATTCTAAGTTGATCTGACAAACCTGGTAATACCTACATGCTTATATCTGGTAACAGGGATGTGTTTGCAAGTCGCTTCCCTGGTTCGTTGATAATGTAAGCAATATTAGCAAAAATAATCAGCATAAATATCTGTGGTAGGCAGCCATTTTTCATGATGTTGTACCCGCTTCACAATTCGAGCAGAAGACCATGTGAGTTCCTACAACCCTGGTGATTCAGATTCTCCTCCTTATATAGGCATTACAATTGGGAAGTTGAGTGAATATGGTTTACTGACAAAGATTGATAGCAATACTGGATTTAAATGCTAAACTGTAAAGTTCATTCACTGATGTGTCCTGCCTGAGACTGAAGATAAAGAAAATGTTTTATATCTCATTTTAGTATTAGCCAGATGAAAAAAGAGGAGCTACCTTCTGTGTCTTCATAGTGAGAATCATCTTTCATGCTTTATTATGCTAAAGACAGCTTGTAAAACCTACACCTGCACTTCAGGTAGCCTGTAATGAAACGTGCCTCTTCAGGCTGGGTTTGCAGATAACGGCCACATGTTATGAGTATAAACAAGTGTCTGCTCTGATTATTATTAATGACGTGATGACTCCATTCCCCAGGAAGTGGGGGATTCAGAGTGCTATGTAAGACGATCTGGATTTTGGCTCCACAAAGCCAGGTGTAGGGTCCTCTGGGACACATTAACCCAGGAATGCTAAACTATGCCCCCAAATTAGTTATTTACCAAGTCTCCAGGATTCACTGGCGCAGAACACCTATTTGTCTGAAATATTTATAGCTCAATATATTGCCCATTATAAAAGCCATGCGGAATTCTTACTTGACGTTGTCTAAGCATCCGGAGTCGGGCTTAAGGATTGCCGTGTGATGGAACATCTTGTAGAGCGCTATCCCAAGGAAGATCACATTCAGCTGGAACACAGACACAGGGCATTCAGCACCTCAGCACTCCCCCAGTCATTGAAAGCACGCATTAGGGTCAAACATCCATTGTATCGTTGATAAAAAAAATTAAAAATCAAAACTCTCCATTTGACATACAGAGCATTCAACAACTTTGCATGCATCTCGGGTATTAAGAATTAAGCCAGTTTGGTGGCTGGAGCAGGTGACTTGAAAGCCTTAAAGCTCAAAGGGACAAACTCATGCCAGCAAGAGGCTTTAACAGCCTGCTGTTTGTTTATATCCTCTCTTGTTGAAATGCCAGCTGAAATTAGCCATGGAAATCCAAACGGGCTGGACTCCTCGCTGCCATTGCCAGCACTATGGCCAAGCCGCCTTGATAGATTTGTCATCGTTTTGATAAGATATCAGGAGCGCTCCTTCCTGTCTCCAGATACTCTCATTTTAATTAGTTTTAGTCTCTGCAGTCAGTGTAGCCTACCATCATTTCGCCAGTCTCCAGAGCAAGGATGACATAGATGACAGTTCTTTTTTTTTTTTACATGTACTATCCAATATATGTTTGATGGTGCTGCTACCAGCTGAAATGATAAAGACATTCAAAATCAACTAGCCTGTAATGAGATCCTTCCTTACTACAGAGAAAAAAATGACTGAATCTGAGCTACATTACAATGCCACCTCTGGCTCAGGTGAACCGAATCATTTATATAAAGTATTAAAAATACAAAAACAGCCTGCTAACTCTGAGAGAGGGCTGTGTATATGCCTGCATGTGTTCAGACTGCAGAGGGCAGGGAAGCAACAACCCGGAAAATCAATCCACTCCTGTGCCTGTGTCACTCGGAAAGCGAGCGGGTCGTGGCACAGCGTGCTGGCTGCGCTCATGTGTTCGGCAGAAGGGCGTGGTGATCCTTCGGGGTGGGGGGGCAGCAGCTCAGCCCCAGGAGAGCACGGCAGGGGTATAACTAACAGGCCACTCACCATAATTATGAGGGTCGCCGGACCGATGAAGCTCCAGATGAAGTAGGTGTCGAGCCGAAGCCAGCACCTGTAACGGGAGGCGAAAAGCGGCCTGGTTCAGAGCGCGGCCCATATATCACCCAGCGAGCTGGTGTGACAGAGAAGAATGCACGCTTCACAACACTCCCCTGGGAGCCAGGAAATATTACACTGGCCCTTCATTTAAATGCTGAATTATGGCCCCGTCTCAGACAGGGCTATTGATGGCCTAAGATAATTACCTGCAGTGGAAAGAGGCGCTAAGTGCGCAAGGCTAACGAGGTTAGCCACTTCGATGCTAAAGAATGACAATCCCTGCACAGATGCACGCATATTGCATTGTGAGCCTGACACAGGTCACCGGTAATTAGTCCTGCAATTAGCATTTCTGTTTTTTTTTCCCCCGAAGACTCAGGAAAATGGATTTACCCTTAAAAAGCTAGCACATAAAATGTTCGGGAATACTGCATGTTGGCGATCTGGTGGGATGGTCACCGATGGCGGCGCATCCGAGCCCCCGACGAGAAGATGATTCATGACCTGTACTTAAATTATTAATCATTTAATTTCCAGGACATTAAATAGACCTCCATTTTTGGCCTGGGGAAAATTACAGTCCTATGCCTTTGTCATTTAGGGTGACAGAATGACAGAAAGTAAGTGACACAGCATTAACTGCAATTCAATGACTTTAAACATGTTTCGATATATTAAACCCTGGAGACGGTTGCTTATATTTGGGAGGTATATGCAGGTTGGACATCAGTACTGGTTGTGGACATCAGCAGTGTCTTATTCAGCTTTTCCCCACCGCCACCAAAAGTAGCAAACGGGGACCAAATTACACCAGGGAAACATGAAAAATGAATAAAGAAATTTTCACAAAAATTATTAAATAGATTTCTCCCTAGTGGTTTGCGCTCCCTCCATAACAATCACACATAATAATAACAATAATAACTATTATTGTTATTGTTACTATTGGGAGCAGAGTCTGGCTCAGCAGGTTAAGCTCTGTGCCTGTAATCGGAAGGTTATCAGGAGCAGCAGCAGAGATTGTTCCCCCCCGTTCGCATTTTTGCGTTGTCCCACCACCTGGATGTCTGAGCCAGGTAATCAGCGTGCTTTATAATTAGCTGACAAGTAAAATCAGGCATGTAGGTGGTGAAACAGAACAAAGATGCTGGCTGCGGGGGGGCTGAGTACTGGATTAAAAAAAACACTGATACTAATGAGCATAACGACCAATTAACCGACATCAGCAAATATTTTCCCGACGCACTTCAGAGATGCCGTGAAACAGGTCATCAGTCACCGCTCCCAGTGGCGTCTGCGCTTGGAAAGTGTCCTGGAATCCCCCCCCCGCCCCGTAAACGACGTACGAGTGCATGCAAAAAAAGCAATGAAACAAGAAGGCATGCAAAAAGCTGGCAGCTGCTTCCTACCCTGCCGTGCCTGGGCCCTGCCTCTCGGCACGTCTCTCACCCGGAGCCCCAACTAGTTAGCAAGGGGCATAAACGCTCCCCCGCCATCATGGGAAGTGGCCGTTTTTCCAGCCGACGCTGATCCAGCGCGTCAAATGGCAGCGGGGCATGGTGAACTGACAGGCCATTTTGGCAGGGCGATGCCGGGGTGTAGGTGGGGGTATTTAAGCGATTTAAGAGCATGCCTATCGGCAGGAAGTCAAGCGCGCACACATCTCTTTCTTCTTGTGAAGTCAGCAGGGAGCTCAGATTGGATAGATGATGCTTCCCCCCCCTCCCAAACAAAAAAAATGGTATTCTGTTATTTACGCTTTGTTTACCTGGGGGGCAAAGTTCCCGAGTAAGGTCTGTTAATCACCGTAAACAAAAAAATATAACAGCCATCCATCTTTCCAGCTGAATGCCATAGTTTAAACGCATGACAACCATATCCTAAAACAGGCAGCAAGCAGAGGTAAGTATATAAGTATATAAGTATATAAGTCCAATTTTATTATTTACCAAATGAAGCCAGGATTCTCAAACATCAGAGTGAGAGCAAAGGATGTGTCCATGACAAAGTATTTTGGCTTCCATTTGGGATCTCCTTTACTTTCATATGTTTACATATGCCCGTTAATTATATTCTTTATCAATATATATGAAATCATGAAAAGTTAATCAAAGTATCCAGGCGAATGCTTCAGTCTGATTTTCATCTGTTTCCATCTGGTATTTTTGCACACGGCACTTGTGGAGTCTGTTCCTGCATGTAAGCATGGATGAGATCATTTAAGCCATACTGAATACAAATACACTGGCAGCCCATCCAGGGTGTCCCCAGCCTCGTGTCCTGTGCCTCCGGAGAGAGCTGCAGGCTCATTACAATCCTCTACGTATAAGCAGTTGGGAAATGGATGGATGGATGGGAAACGATATTTTCAGACAGTATCATTCCAGGTTAAATGCATAAGAAATCATAAGTCTGCCATCCCACGGTATCCCTTTAAGTCAGACATATGAAATGATCGTCCTCAGCAGCTGTCACTGTCCTAATAACAAAGAGGATAATTCCAAACACTGGCTTTATTGTAGCTTAAATTAATTCCAGTTTTGGGGTTTGTTCCGTCAGCCCCTCAGTGTGACACTCACTGCCACCCCTGGCAAAACCCCCCCCCTGCCCCCCACCAGTGCCATGTGACAGAGTGAGCACGGACCCACACGCGCTGGCTAACGCATTTATTTATTCTTTGTTGGGGGGGGCACTGGAAACAGCTGGTCCTGGATATTCCAGGCCGGCAGAGCGGATTAGCAGCATCGCTTGCAGGACTGCCTTCACAACTGCAATCCCTGTTCTGCAAATCCACCATCTTTCTTCCGGCCTCCCGTTACGAGGCTGTGTTTATACAGAGATCCTGTCTCATATTTTCTCGTGGTTCAATCATTTAATTGAATATTTTAAGTTTTACACCATACAATCGTGAAACAGGGGACATCTTGGCTACTCCAAATTCTCTTTTTCTGCCTTGTAACCTTGTACCGAAAGTCAGAAGCTTATAAAGGTTTTAAAACAGTCGTACTTTCAATCCCCTAAAGCAGGTATCCTTTAACCAACACAGCCAGGCTTATCATGGCACACATGTATCGACACAGCTCCAGGTAAGCCAGGATGACGGGATTTAATCTTTGCTTTCTTTGCATATATCTTTTCATGGCAAATGTCATTATATTTCTGCATTTGACACCTCACAAATATCTTCCTCCCCATTTATTTTAATCTCCTGGACCTTGGCTATTAAATGAGTTATAGGTAACGTAAACAAGTTTATGGTGTGTATGTGTGTGTAACAAATGACTGTGCAGAGCCCAAGCTTCATTTATCCCTCGCCCCCCCAGGAAATTCCCCCTGAGGAGTGATCCTACTGGCTAATGATCCTCATAGCAACGCGGAAGACGGAAAGGGGTAGGCCATCTGAAAGTGCAGCCGGGGAATCAATCAAACTGTCGCTGAAAACAAAAAAGGTCCCAAAATGATTTCTGGACACGCCATGGCCTCTCTGAAGCATGAAAGAGCCCTACATGACACAAGACATGCAGAACATTACTTGGGATAAGATATTACGATTTTAACCCTACAAGAGACATCACTCGTGTGACTCTATCCTATTTAAGACCCAAGTGACTGTATCCTACACAGACATTTCATTGCATAACACACAAGATGAGTAGCAACGATGTTAAGCTTGACTTGCTTAGAGTGTCGAGGGGACACGGTTACTCACACTCTGTCCGTGCCGTAGCTCCGGTAGTCGACGGCGGCGGATGCAGCCACGATGACGGCCGGCACGCCGTAGCCCACTAGGTAGAAGTACTTGCGGCGCGAGTGCTCGCTCTCGAACACCTCCACCAGCATGATGTAGAGCTGCACGCCTTCCAGGAGCATCCAGGTGAAGGCGGCCAGGAAGAAGAAGTGCAGCAGGGCGGCGAAGACGGCACAGGCGATCTAAGGGGGGCGACGGCAGCCGTCAGCACCACCCCAATCCCTCCGGCCAGCTTTCCACCCAAACACCCAACGTGAAACATAACCCTCTCATCATTTCACATGCACAGAGTGTACAGGTCTGCTTCTCATGCGGTAGTATTCTTGAATCCATGTGAAGTGCTCTATAAAATTATTAAATGGCAGACCTTAAAAAATTCAAATATATATATATATATATATATGTAGGCTAGAAAATTATAGTCTTTTCTTCTTCCTTTTGAGGCATTATCTAATGGAAGAAAGTCTTCTGAGGAGTATGTGAACAGAGGCATAAATGAACAGTCTACAAATAGAATGTCAGGGGGAAGGCAAGGCAGCCATGACTAATCAAATTCAGAGTTTCTACACTGTGCTCTCATGACAATTCCAGCTCGGCACTTGGGGCTCAGGTGATGCGAGTCCGGGGGTAGAGCTGTCGGGTCAGGATGCCTGCCCCGAGAGAAGCCAAGCGCAGCCAGCATGGCTCACTCCCTGAGTGGCAGCATGGCAGTGAGCAAGGGAAAGTAGCTTGGGGGAGCATCTTGGTGCAGCCGGAGCACCTGGCTCTGAATTACAGAGGGAGATAGCAGCTCTGGCAGCCTGACCACCTGGCTTCAAGCTGGATAGGAGGGGGCGAGGGCAGAGGCGAGCAATGAGGTCCACCTGCAGCCTTCTGTGAAACGCCAAGCTGTATGACATGGAAGCAGCACAGGGGGAGGGGACTCCCTAACAGTGACAGCCCGCTGGAGCAGAGATCATGGCTAATGGTCACCTGTGTATCATACATAATGAAATACCAGAGTATGAGTGTACAGCAGCTATACCCTTTTGTGACCAAAACATCCACCCACCTTCCAACCACCAAGCTAATCCGAGGGCACACATATACATTCACGCACCCAGCAAAACAGTATGAGCAATTCAGAGACACCAATTAGCCTATATAAAGACACTATAATGTCTTTATAGTGCAGGGGGAAGCCCAAAGGAAACCAGCATGCCCCATACACACGCGGCAAAGGGGAGCATGAAGGTAGGTAAGGAGCCTCCACCCTGCTCAGAAAACAAACATCATAATGTTATTGGAAGGACTAATATTTATATCAAATGAAGTACTTTTTTAAGATAAAAGGAGCAGACCTGGAGTTACTGATTTTTTTTTTTCCTCGGGGAAACAGCTAGATTTTTTCGGTCGGGATAATCTCTGCTGTATTGACCTCATTTGTTTTGATTTGCTTTCCAGACATTTCGGCGAAATGGGCTGTTTAATTGCGCTACGGATAGCTCAAGGTGATTTGTAACGATGGGGCGGGGGGTGTTACAGTCGCAGGGAATGGCGATATCCATTACCAGCTGACAGGCAACACCTGCAGCCAAGATTCGGCTGGATGGCCCCTACGTCGTTATGTAAACCGGCGCCGACATCTCCGGGCTGGACCGCCAGAGTGCACACTTTAATGGTTTGACGGCGATGCGGTGATGCTGGTGTGACAAAGACCAGCTGGGGAGACCCAGGCCTGTCCCGCCACCCAGAGATCTGCTCGCTTTCCAGTGGAAAATCGCGGGGTCTCCACAGTTCTCGCATCTATGCCAGTTCCACACTAACAACAGAAATAAGGAATGGCCTGAGGTTACAGCAGCGGTATCTGATCTCGGAAAATAATCAGCACCGGCCACCGAGACCCGCTGCAGCCGGGACGCCGCTCCAAAACGCCTCCCGGTGGATGCAGGCGGTAAAAAAAAAGAGATTTAGAAAAGTGTTTTTTTCCAAATCTCGGAACGATTCATAGCTACCTTGACCTGTGATTTGACCCTGAAGGCTACAGCTACAAGACCACCAAGGATCTAATTGTGTGCCGCGACAAGGTGGCGGAGGTTGAAGCTATCCACAAACACGCTGTCCGCAAAGAGAGCAAAGATGGCGCGTGGAGCAAATTGCACTGGGAATAGCATTTTTCGGTGACACCACAAGATCGTGTCGCAGTATTCATCGGGAAGATTAAAACGTTTCTCTCGAAGAATTTAAGGCCCCAGCTGGCAAATCAAGCGTCAGCACGGTTTCCCATCCTCCGGTCAAGCATCGCGGCGCAGCAAAGTCGCAGGAATTTGCGAGGCGGATTGAGCACTTTTCCGTTTGCCCTATGAATACACCGCATGGATGGGAATTACACAGAAGGATCCAGAAGTCTGGCAATATAAAGGAAACAAATTTCAAGGGAGCAAGAAAAGGTGAGGGGCTCGCCAGGTGAAAATTGCTGGCAGCAAGGCAGGCAAAATTTTCCATCTTCCAATATTAATATTTTATGCTGTGTATGTAGCGCAACAATGAAGGAAACACTGAGTACATTACGAAAATGCAATGGATTACATATTAGCCACTTACAATAATCCTCTGGCATTTCTGTTACGCTCTGTGCGACCTCTCCTGTCGGTAAGAGGATCCCCATCTATTGTACTTATGTGTCTTGCAGCCTCTAAGCGTTCTGCATATGTAATACCCACAAAAAGCAGACACTAATGCATAGAGGGATAATCATGTTGCGTATTAGCTTCCAGTGTTTATACATGTGTAGGTATACACTCATACGGGGCCAGTCAAATTTTTGGATACATATCCATAGAGAGATTTATTTCTAGTACCATTCCCTACATTTTAGAATAATTATAAAGACATTAAAACTATAAAATAACACATACGTATTGTGCACTGACCAAAATGTATTAAAAAAAAAAATCTGTGGATGGGACTCAGAAAACTCCTTTAACCATATCTATGCCCAGGTCAGGTGGCCAGGCCATGTGATGTGATACTCTATCACTCTCCTTTGTAGGCAACTTGGTGTGTCTTTTCTCGATGATCCCTTATCTGACTTCTTGTGCTCCCCGAATGCTCTTAGTGCTGCACTTTGTCTTTGGATTTGAACAGCAGCCTTCTTTAGCTCTTGCTGTCTGAAAGGTGCTGAATACACTTGTAACTGGTCATTCACTGGAAGCTCAGCCCAGCTGCACTTATACCTAGCTGGGGCCTTGATAGCTTGTAATGTACCATCTGCCTTGCTTTGGACAAAAGTGTGTGCTAAATAAAAGAGTGTCAATGTCAAGCCACCAAATAAGACTGGGCGGAGCGGAGCCTCACCGGCTGGTCGGCACGGTTTATGCCCACCAGGAAGAGGGATTCTGCAACAAAAAGGCTGAGGCACAGATTCTTGTGGATGGTGTTGCGGTCGCTCTGTAGGCCTCGGAAGAAGCAGAAGGTGAAGATGCAGAGCAGCAGGCAGACCAGCGACAGCAGGATGCCCACCCAGGTGATGACGTCCAGCAGCAGGTCGTGGATGGGGTCGGCGGTCTGCCGAGACAGGGGGTACCGTGCTCAGGGCATTATGGGAAATGGAACGCCTAACATCCCATAAAGAATACAAAACACACATATACTCTATAGCACCCAGTTCATCAGTGCCGTTTTCGTGAAGAGGAGCATCCCAACACACAAAAATAAAAACAAAACGCACACATACTCAGGCATCCATACCCCTCTAGTCCTGTCCATCAGTGTCGGTTTCTAGGCCGGGTGTTAAGATGGGAATGAATCACCAATGGCCTGCTCCAGCCACCACGGGGGCCAGACGGGTGATGGATATCACCGTGATAACAGAGACTGGCGGCCGCAAGGGGCCCTCTCTGGCGGTCCAGTTAAAGTGGATTTACTGCAGACCCTAATGAACAGAACACCGGGCTCCATTGAAGCTGACAAATAAAAATAATTAAAACCCGCGGCGTGCTCGCAAAGTTCACAGCAGGAGCGGCATGCGCAGAGGCTCTCGGGCTCTTATTACAAATGCCTAATGGCGCGGGGAAGCGATGAGCCACGGTCCCTTACAGAGGAGACTGAAGCGGCCTTCTGTGTGCTCACAATAGCACTGAGGGACCGTCAGCGTCTCATTTTTTGTTTTATTTTTGATAGCACACCGCAGGGACTGAGAGCACAGCTCTGCTGTAAGGGAGCCCCGCAACTGGGCCAAACCAAATCTCCCTACAAGGGATGTCTGGGGATATATGCAGAATGAAAAACAGCATTTACAGGAATCCTCAGAGTCAGGCCAATGTTATTTCGTTTTTTTTTTGTCCACTGTGTTCTGTGACCATGGTAACAGCCATAAATATAAAAGATGCACAGTTTTCACTGGGACTGCATTATAGGGAAAGATCTTCAGGAAACAAAACAATCCCAGTGCTCAGTCCCTAATGACCGTGCTGATGTTCACGGCCATCTGAATGAATCTCGATTGATGCCCCAACATGGTAGGCACCACGCACTGTCAGCATGTATGGCGTGCAACCTGGGCGTTGCCAACGCGGTTTCCTTATCGAGCCCAAACGCCCGGAGCGTCCTCCAATGGACGTGATTTCCCAGTAGATTTTCACTAGCAAGGTCCCATCAGAAGTAACGCACCTGCCTGCAGACAATCGGTTGTCCCAGTAGATCCAGGGACATATGGCGTGCACACACACAGCAGAATGTGTCAGAAATATAACCAGAGTGTTATATATTACTTTTTATCTGCACATATGCCATTAATTATTGTATTTATTCATATTTATTTATTTTCTTACAGTACTATATATTTTTTAAATTTGTTAGCAATGTGTTTACTTTTTTGTGTTTTAATACCCTGCTGCTGTTTGTGCATGAATTTCCCCCTGGCGTCATTAAAGTCTTATCATCTCTTAACTTTTTTTTTTTTTTCTGTTTGTCTGTGTATGGACTGATATACTCCAGGATCACCCTGACCCTGCCTCGATAAGCAGTTATGAATGATGGAGGGATGGATGAATTTTGTACTATGCATTTGTTCATTATCACATTATGAATGCATTCTTTATGTACGCATTCAGGTAGAGACCCAATGTGTAGCCTCACTGGCTGGATTGTGTACAGAATTCAGCGGCTGATCTCCCTTAGCATCAGCAAATCCACACATCCCCATGCAAGGCGTCTCACAAACAGAAACGGAATCCCAGGCAAGCTGCACCCAAGCATTTCATGCTTATTTATTAACGAAGACACAAGACACACACTGCGTTCGATCTTTTCCATCCAGCTGAATTTTGTCCAGGGTCCAGCACACCTTTCTAATATCAGGCATACACCAAGCCCGTCCTCGAGGACCCCCAGACAGCCCTTGTTTTTGTTCCTAGGTAGCTGGGAGGGAGCAAAAGCACTTGCTGCCCAGGGGGATCCCGGCACGGCACAAAGGCCAGCGTGTCTTAATGCAGCCTCTCCTCTCCTGACAAGCCACCGCCGCAGCACAGGCAGGAGATGTACTCCCTCGCAGGGCTGCAGGGGTAATTCACTTCCCGATGCCTCTTGGTGTCTCGGGGCCTGTCCTGGGCCGCGTGCGGCACATAATAAAGGCAGAGCCCATTCTCCATCATTCTCCATCAGCTCTCCCCTTCTCCCTCCACCCCATCTTTCTCATAACGCGCATATAATTCATTATGAATGGATGGCCTCTATCCGCACATCTTCACGCAAAACCTAATCTCGCGCCGCAACCTGCAGTCATTCGGTTGGCCGAGCAGGCAGTCCCCGGAGGACAGCAGACGGAGTCGTCGGAATGCAGCCTCAATGGACAATGGCGACCTGTCGTGGGTGGGCTACGTCAGTGTTTCCTTACCTTGGGGACCCCCAGACAGTCCATGTTTCGCTCCCTCCCAGCTTCCTATCTGGTGGACTGTATGGCGGGGAGATGGGAAGAAGCAAAGACGTGGACTGTCTGGGGGTCCCCAAGGACCGCACTGGGAAACACTGGGCTATGGCATGCATGGTCCATAGACAGTGATGTTTGCGTGGGGGGTGCCTTCAGCCCCTGAATCAATGGATTGCCAGTGATTTACACAGGGCTACATCGGCTCTGTTTCTTACCTGACAGCTGAGTAAGAGGATCGGGCATGTTGAGGTATAAGGGGGCGTGTTTCCGTGATAGCGGCCAATGAATGAAGTTGCACGGGCCATTGAGCACGGAAGGTCAGTGCACGAGAATTAACGGCCGGCTCTGCATGGGAGGCAGCAATTCATGGGCGCCGCCGCTGTCGCGGGTGTCATGGGTCTAGGTGCTATTCTTAAAGTGGAAGCGCGACAAACTGCATGGGGCTGACATGGAAAGCACAGGTAGAGGAGGACAGCGCCACCCCGGGCATGGATGACCAACGTTGGCGCTCACGGTACAAGACGTTAAACAGGTAAAACTGAACATAAGCACTGAAAATAATAATGGTGCGCAGAGGCAGCTCTAGGTTGTGGGTACAATTCCCAAACTAGCATCCCATCCAAGGGGTCCCATGCCTAGATCCCTATGCTGCTAATAACAGGCTACAGGCTCACAGGGACCCTACATTGGTGTTATAGAATACAGATGGATGAGTGAATTATAGGCAAAAGTAATTAATGAATATGTGAAAGTGACGTCATATTTTGTGAAGTCATGACAGTATGAGGGATGATGGGTATGTTAATAGTGAGCTATGCTTCCTCCTCCGTGGGAAGCTGAACGCCCCCCCGCCATACTGAGAGGCACATTGATCAAGGCCATTGCCTCTCTGGTCAGTGAGAGGCGGGACGTGCTGTGAT
The DNA here is from genome assembly GCA_026780845.1 of Petrocephalus sullivani. Classification (NCBI taxonomy): domain Eukaryota; kingdom Metazoa; phylum Chordata; class Actinopteri; order Osteoglossiformes; family Mormyridae; genus Petrocephalus; species Petrocephalus sullivani. The sequence goes on along the minus strand of JAODKM010000016.1, from coordinate 10,929,246 downwards.
CTGATCCATGTGTCTGGGCCCGCTAATCCGATAGCGGGCCGGATCCGCAAAAGGCCGTAATGAGCTGTAACTCAGGCACCTGCGGATGGGGTGGGGCTGTTGCTGAGGCGGGTTGAGCCGCCTGCATTTACCTGAGCCAGCTCAGGCCTTACTTTTGGGAGAAGGCGCTGACCCACATGAAACCAGCACGAGGAGGCGCATCTGCTATTAGAGACAGAATGAGTCGGAATGCTGCAGGCTAATGCATTTATATATCTATATGTTCAACTGTAAGATGCAGGAAGGCAACATTTTCATCCAATATTACTTGTAATCTCACCTCGTGTCTTCCTGGGCTGATTACAGCGAAATCCCTTACTCAGAGCACTAAACTGTGCTTACTTGAGGTCTGGTACTTAAATAAAACAATCATTTGGAAATACGCTAAAGTTCAGGCACAGGCTGGCAAAGGCATTTTCCCTCACAATGCACTGTATTCTAGAAACTAAAGTGTAAAAAAGGAGCTGGAAAACTTCCTTGCTTGAAAAACTGAATTTATTCTTCAACGCGCGACTTGGGCACTAATAAATCAATCGCGCTGGAACAGATTCACGGTGTGATATCACGCGTTGCAGCAGGACTAACTGTAATAACAATCAAATGATTGTTTGTAATAAACACAAATATCATTAAAATATGAATAATATTTAAGATAAACCACATTAACACACAAGGGCAGCCAAAACGTGCAGATATTGTAGACGTGTGATGTAACGCTGCTTTATGCATGCACTGTAGGGCCTTGTTTGGTAGCTGTTTCTCTGAGTGTGGTTGGCGGTGCCGAGAGCTGCTTTTGTATTTCCCAGCAGCCCCGAGGCCCACATCTCTCTGTTGTTTGCCCAGGCTGGTGTCCGGCTGGCGATAAACGACAGCCAACACCGAGGGGCGACTCGAGGAGCAGGCTGACGTGTTTAGATGGAGCCCGACAGGGACTGGCCACGTGGATACTGGGACCAGCGTGACTAGCCGGCTGAATTTCCTACAACAGGGAAACCTAACCGAGTGTTAGGGGACCTAGGGGGTCGTGGGCTCTCCAACGTGACACACTCTCCTACGTGACAAGGCTCCTCTTTCGTAGTCTGCCATCACACGCTTTTCCCAGTAACCACTGGCAGTGAACGGATCAGCAGAGTGGAACACACAGATGCCTCCAAGGTAGAAGGAAACCAGATAAATGGGAGTACTTTTATGCAAAATAAAATATGTAAATTGTACTGTTTAACAACATCATCCGCTACCAGCACGTGGTATTGTTTATGGAACCTTTTTCTTAACACACTGGGAATATGACTTTTAAATTGCTCATAAAATGTTGTTAAAATAACTAAGCAGAGTTTGACCTTGAATAAAAAAAAATAGTAATCAGAACCATAATTTGGATATTTTTGCACTCAGAGACGGAATCTGAATCCTAATGAGAGGCCAAAAGAAAAGAAAAGAGAAGACAAAAAGTGTAAAAAGATTATGATAACAAGGCTAATTTAAATGATTTCCTCTGAATATTACAATCAGTAAAGCTTATAACAAATATTTTGAATATACGGCACCACCCACTGTTGCCAAACTACTGATACAGCAGTATCCGCGTGAGTCAAACCAGGACATACTGAAGCAACAGCCTCCTTATCATCCTGGGCTGTGAAATTCTGATCCATCTTACCCGTCTGATTCTCATTGTTGGTTCTGAATGAAAGCCAGAGTAATCTGGTGATGCCTATAGGTTTGTGCACATCAATGAGGGCTCTAATCATAGGCTTTCTCTGCCACAGTTCCCAGTCTTTCACAGAGGGGCCCTCGTGACACCTGCATATCTGCGCGTACGTGTGCCTCTGATCAAGGCTTGACTCGTTACATACAGTAACACATAACAAAGAGACGGCCACACGTACAGTATTGCCCCAGCGTGACATGGGACCAGATGTGTTTAAAAAGAAAAAGGGCCAGCGGTGGCGTAATGGTTAAGGATGCAACTATGTAGTCGGAAGGGTGCCGGCCCGAGTCTGCGATCCTGAGCAAGGTACTGCCCCTAAGCATTGCTCCGATGGTGCATACATAGCTGCCCACTGCTGTGTCACATGGGTTAAATGCAGAGGACACATTTTGTTGCTGCGTGCTATGGTGGATCAACAATGACAATTAATCGACCTTAAAATGTAAACGTAGGCCTCTGCCCGTGCACAGATTTGGAGGAGGGCCCACCTTGACGTCCACGTGGGCCATCAGCACCGCAAAGTTGGTGAGGTGGGTGCAGGAACAGGTGGTGTGGGTGCGGTTAGTGGCCAGCAGGCGGCAGTCCTGAGTCGACCAGAATCCCATCATGGTGCGCTTCGAGTAGCTCCAGAAGGAGCAGTTCGGGTTGAAGTTCTCCTCTGATTGCTGTAAAGAGAGCAGATCTGGTGACTAAATGGGGACCGGCTCCAATCAATATTTCATTAGATAACAATAACTCTGCAGCGATCTTTTTTTGTTTTGTTATAATTGTTTTTGTAACCATGGTTACCAGCACACCACACACTGCCGTCTGACATCCCACCTAGTACATTTCAACACGGCAATGAAAATGAAAATAATTCTTTTTAGATTCCCTGCTGTGCTAATTTCAATGCAATTGTCCCATGATCATATCTTAGGGTTATTTTGGCCCTCTCCCTTGTCATTATACTAGACCGACTGCTCCTCTGGCTTCCTTTCTGCCCAAGTGGAGGTATTCGGTGATGGCGGCCACTGCACCTAAAGCACGCTGTTATTTTAGCTGGCGTGGCGTCACGGGCTTAATGCTGAGCACTGGCTCATTTCAGGACTGATGAAGAAAGGGAGCTGCATATGAGAGGTGAGGGAAGACAGGCCCAGAAAGTAAGAGCATTCCCGGCCCTCCAGGTCTTAGAAGTTACCTTTCCATAGGTGACTGACTTCATATTCCTGGAAGAGCAACTGAGAAGATTTAGTGCCCAGATAAAGGCATCAGTCGCACTGATTATTGCTGAGATTGTGGGCCCTGAGGCCCAGAGCCGTGCACCACTGAATTAGTGGGACAATTAAGACTTATTGGCTAATTCTTTCACTCTGGGAGAAAAAAAATATCTTAAATCCCAGAGAAGTGGGACCTTGCCTCATCTGCAAGACAACCAACATGGGCAGCAGAACAGCGTAAGTAAGCAGCATAGTGCTCAGCACGCTGGACGTGTCTCCTAAGGAGTCAGGCATTCTGCTGTTACACCTTTTATGGCAAAACTAAATGCAGAAATCAGTTATTAGTGGATATAATTGATTCAGTTGTATTTGAGGATTGCCACAGCTTCATCTTTGACTGTCATTCATATTACACAAACCATTTCTTCTGGTCATGTGACACATCTCTGAGAAAGATGCTCAAAGGTGACAGGGTCAGCGACCAGCAGCTTGCATAGATCTCAGTATGTCATACCTAACAATATAAACGGATCTCAGTGGATCATACTGAACAGCAGAAGCAGATCTCAGTGAGCCACACATGACAACATACGTGGATCTAAGTGGGTCACACCTAACAACATATGCGGACCTCAGTAGATCATACGTAAGATACATACATAACCTACCTGCAGGTGCCTGATAGTGAAGATAACGGGCTCTGACAGGTAGACCTTATTGCTCTCCTTGCTGATGGTGGCAGTGATCACTGGGGAATTGACGATGACCGTGTAGTTGGTGGCCATGGCCTCACTGCCCAGCTTCATGCTGGCATTCTCCGTAGACAGGTAAGCACCGAGGTGTTTGTACAGGACGAAGGCCATCCTGATCTCTCCTGGAGGAGGGACATGCCATGCTTATACCACGTAAGGAGAGGTACAAAGCATTAAATGTGTGGCCCAGCCTTTTACTGACATCTGCATTAACATATACATATGGATATACTGGTTGTGACAGACTGGCATTGCAGGCAGGGTGTACCCCTGCCTTGTGCTCTATGTTGAATGGAATGAGCCAGTGCCACCGCATAATGCATGTAGGATCTGGAAAAAGCAGGTCACAAAAATAACTCACAAATTAAGTAAAAAAAAATAAACTAAACTAAAAGCAACACTCTTTATACTATTCTCTTTCACCTATACAGCAGATTGCACAACACTACATATGCTAGGTCTCTAAGTGGGGTGAGGTTCTGTCTCCATGTCCAGAAGGTCGTGGGTTTGAAACCTATATCTGGCAAAGTATCACCGTCAGCCCTTAACCCTAACTGCTGCTCTCTGATCTTCACTTTTTTTGTCTATGTGGTCTAAGGCTTAAGGCTTGTGTATTTTAGTCCATCAGGCATGCTAATGGGTGTGGGCTGCTTGTGAAATTAGAAACACTGAGCAGACAAGTTACCATTTCTGCCATGCTGCTTCAGCGTGTTCCCGGATAGCTGGATGGAGTTTCCATGCCCTCCCACCTGGGGGAACTTCAGGTCCTGCAGGTTGCCATCTGTGCTTAACCTAGCCACCTCAAGCTCTGGGGATGTGAAAGCAGATTGGTCATCAGGGTGGGCATTTCCATACATCACATATTTCCATAACGATGTACAGGACCCTTATTTGGAAATGAAGCCTTCATGCAGGCCCAAGGGCAAAGGCTCTGGGACTGTAAGCAATGTCATTCTCAAGTCTTACTATATAGAATGTGCAACAGACATTTAGTAGTCCAGTAAAAACTTCCAATGGCAAACAATTTGGAGAAACTCTGGATCACACTCCCCTTTCTAGTCCATTTTTATTTCCTGAATTCACCCCCCCGGTGATTTACTGAAAGCCCACATAATTCAATAAGCAGATTCCTCAATAAAAATGGAGTTACAGGCATCGAATGCAGTAAATTAAGTAAATACCAGTAAATACTGCTGCACGTGCCGATCCAAGTGCGGCACTACAATTAGAGACCACGTCTATTATATGAAGTGAATCATCTCCTGTAAACGAACCGGCCTGAGAAGGCAAAGGGAGGCTGGGCACGCTGAAGAGGCCTACAGGCTCTGAGGTCCCCATCTCCAGAGGTCCAAGTCCCGGCTTCTGCTGCCCCGGATGGCGGCATCCAAACTGATATTTAAAGGCTTCACTAAAGTGTCTGAGGATGAAGTTCCAAAAGAACCGAGGCCATTAAAGGCTTGGGCGTGGATGATAATACCATTAGAGTATATTAGTGCAGGCCCACGCTCAGGGGCCACGAGCCGCTCCCTGGCAATCGGGGGCAGCAGTGTGGGCCTGTGGCTGTTCTTGGTGTACCAATTAGGCTGCTTTCAGCTACCCCGTCCTCGGCATCAGGGAGTAGTGGGATTCGCACATGTTCTTTCAAATAAGAAGGTGTGCAACAAGGTCAAACAGACCGGGAGACAGTCCAGCACTTGTGTTGCTTGCTCAAACTGACGACAGACACAAAAGAAGTGATTCTTGCTTATTGGAGCATAACTGAGTTTAAGCCTTCGTACAGGCTGCTTTTACCACTCTTTTTATACTGGGCGTATTTTCAGCCTTGTAAGTTTGTCGAACAAACAAGAAAATAAAGCAGTTCCACGGGAATCTTCTAGGGCGATCACCAGTCCGCATCCTCGATCCCGAGGCATCTGAGTCACGGATGTGTCCATTATCCCCTCGCCGGAACCACTGAAAGGCTTAAGATGGGATTTACGTGTCGTGGACTCGCGCAAGATGCTGCATTGCCTGCAGGAAGATTATGGGCCGGTTCAAATAACAAGGTACTCGGAATAAATCTGTTCACAAGATGAGCTGTGGGGCAGGATTTCGAGGCACGAATATGGGGAGAAAATAAGAGGAACCTGTCTGAGACACAACAGGCACATCTTAGGACCCCATTTTATGTGCACATCAGCACACAGCGGCTTTGGTTCATCCCTGCAATCACCCACCACTGACGAGACTCCCACAATAATGTGTACCAAGAGGACATCTGAATGCATGGAAGCCTGGCGATAAATGGACATGTTTCCTGGGAAAGAGGCAAAAATTCCAATTTCGGGGGAGGCGCCTCCTACGTGGGTTTGGACCACAGAAAGCCAGGCCCGCCTCTCCAAGGTCTGCCAGAGATAGCGGGAAGGGGCTGCTATTTCAGGAAGCCACAGCGGAAAAGGGCTGTGTGCCGCTGGGGGCCGACACGATAAACTCTGCCCACGGTGCCTCAAAGCAGACGGAGAAAACAAAGTGATCGTGGCGGTGGATACATCAGGGCTGCGTGATTAACCTGGACGCGGCTCTCTGACGCTCGCTGTCAAGGCAAGAGAGGGAAAAAAGGGAAGTCTACTGGGCCATTTTCCACCGAGCGTTATTTTTCTACCGAGATGTACGCGGAGCAGCCTTAAGTCCCTAATGCCGGGGTAAATTCAGTGCCAGATACAATAAATTCCATTTTATAAATTCCCCTCGCCAGGGTGCATAGTTCCAGCAGAACGGACCTACATTAAAGTTGCCATGGCAGCCTAAGTTAAAAAAAAAACAGCAAGGGAAAACGCCTCATCATTCTCGCATTCCTACAGGCACTCTAAGGTCTCTCGGCAACACGTCGCGACCAGTGGCTTCTGAGTGGAATGTGCTTCTCCCAATATTGCCGTTTAACTTCATCATCATTTACAGTTAGCCGTGTCAGACGTGGAAGTGGCCAGACTGGCAGCAGCTTATCGGAATCCACTGTAGAGTAAAATTAACGGAAATCTATCGATCTATCTGTGCGTCTGTCTGTAAACCTATCTATCTACCTAAGGCCCAACAGCAACTACAGCTAAGGCAAATGGAAGCATTGCATTGTGGGAAAAGGAGCATTTCCATGCCATGTTGCAATTTAAATTCACTCGCTGTCAGCGCTTTAGCCTGCGGCGTGACGGGGTGTAATGACCTGGGTGCTGGCATAAGGGGGGCTTATAGTCCTGTTGACAGACAGGCGACAGCCGCAGCTTGCCACCTGAACCGCCTCGATAAAGCCCACCGTGGCTGCGACGGCGTCCGCGTTGCCTGTGTGCAGCCAATCGATAATGCCCGAGCCCAGATTTACGGCAGCCAGCCTGCTGTGCAAGGTCCAGTATGATTCCCAGGCCAGCCCTCCAACTGATGGAGCCCCCTGGGATCCATGTGGACAATACCAAGATACGGACTTCAAAGGGGAAGCAGGTTAATGCAGATACTGCTGGCTATGCAAGCGATGAAAATGACGCATGAACAGAGATACGCATGTCTGCCAGGTCAAGCATGTTCTAGTCCCAGTGTGCACAATCGACGCTCTGTCTCAGGACCGGCTATTACTAAACCCTGATAATAAGGTGACAAAAATGCAGTTTGTCCAAATTGATTTTCCTAAGTGCCCAGAGCAATCATTATAAGATGGTTAATGAACATTTCAGCGGTCATTAGAAGAGTAGGGAACTACATTTAATTAAATGAGACTTTACCATCGCCATCTAATCTCATCCCTTACTTGCAACCTTTGCAATTATTGTTATGCCACGTAATATTCTAAATAACAGTATCAAATGAATGGAGACAGCACATAGTAATGTGCCATGTTACAGGTATGGGAAGTTCAGATGGACCTTGTGAGTGTGTGAGCTGGAGATGTTTAGAGCAGCCTGGCACAGAGGAACAGAGCTTCTCTTTCCACCAGAAAACACTGTGGCATAACATGTGCATGGCTGTGGATTTGCACACGCCCAGGGGGTCTGGAGCCTATGGGCACGAGGTGAGGAACAACCCAGCACAGGGGGCCAGCCCATTGCAGGGCACACTCACACATGCACACCTATGGGCAATTTGGTACCTCCAATTAGCCTCAGCATGTTTTTGGACTGTGGGGGGAAACCAGAGTACCTGGAGGGAACCCCGCGATGACACGGGGAGAACATGCATACTCCACCAGGCCACCTGGAGGAAACCCCATGATGACACAGGGAGAACATGCAAACTCCACCAGGCCACCTGGAGGATACCCCATGACGACAGGCAACATGCACCATTCCACACACATGGAACCTGGGTAGAGACTTGAACTCTGGTCCCAGAGGTATGAGGCAACAGTGCAAACCACTGCACCACCATGCCACGCCCTCTGCCAGGACCACAAAATATTTACATTAAAAAAACAGACAGAATGAAGATGGCTCCTCAAGAGAAACTATTACTTTTTAACAATTTGTTCTGCTCGGGGGGGGAAAAAAACTGGGAAAAAAAATGGAAAAAAACACTAAATGCGAGAAGCAATGTAATTTATGAGTCTTTGAGAAGCAGAATCCTTTCTAACGATTCTGATCTTTTTAGAAGAAAAACTGCAACATTAAAACTTTTCGGTTATCAGTTTTGAGTCTTGGCGATTTTAGACATCTAGCGTCGAGCATGTGTGTGCATGAAAGAGCCTAGGACAGTTTCTGAGTGTGTACAGTATGTCTGTGTGTGTGTGTTTGCCTGTATGCGTGTTTGTGTGTGTGGGTGTGAGAGAGAGAGAGAGAGAGCCCCGCGGAGCATCCCCTGGCCCCCCGCAGCACTCACGGACGTTCTCGGAGTTCTCCTGCACCACGTCAGTCTTCAGCAGGTTGTCGGCCAACACGAAGGCTCCCTGCTCCACGGTGTCCAGCAGCAGGGTGGCGGCGCGCTGCTGCTCCCCGGGCGACAGCCGCTTCCACGCTGCCTGGGTGTGCGCCTGCAGCAGGTTGTTCACCGTCTCCACCATCGCCTGCGGCACAGCGCACGCGTTACCCGCATGCCACGCACGTGTGCAGATTTTACCCCGAGCGTCTCATTCACTGACAATTCTGATAATAGAGTGGATCATGGAGGCCGTTAAAATGATAAGGCCCGATTCATTCACTGATTACTTGTTAATTTGGTTGTTAAACAGCTCCTCCATCACTAGCTCTACAGTCACACGTGCATCCGAGGAACACCAACACAGTGGTGGATGAATGCAACAGGAATGAAAATGATGCATCATCTACACAATGTATCTAACTGCCACATGCATAGCATGCACCTTAACCCCTTTGCAAATCCATTACAAAGCATTACTGTAGGCCCACCTATACGAATAGCAAATGCTTCACAGCTACTATGCCTTTTGCTCGGACTTCTGGCCAAGAGCAAAGAAGGTGGTAGGTGAGTCATATGAAATCCCCTGCCTTTACAAGTTTAACCACACGGGCCTGTGGGCAACCAGCAAGCCTCAGCTGAAGTGGACCCCCTGACACAGGCACCCGGCCACTCTAATGGAGCCGGCAAGGAGTGGGTAACACACAGCCGTTCACAGGAAGACACACAGCATGCAATTCCGCGATACCCCCTCCAAAAGCAGTACAGAAATATAAACACAATAAATGTCAGTAGCTCAAAGTTACCCTCAATTACTGGGGGTTACTAAATTAAAGAAAAATAAGAAAAGGGTCAGCATATAACCCAAACACAGCCATTAGCTAATTTATGCCTGGATAACAGAGGGCTACAAATGACATACCTGCATTTTCTTAGTCAGTTAGCTGATTTACCATAGTGTATTTTAAAAGTGGAATCTGCATACTGGTTTCTGCAGCTTTCTGCTGAAAAGCGTGTCTGCGATACTGGCACCGAGAGGCCACATTGGCGGGAAAGTGAATGGCACAATTTGTGTCCCTGCCTCCCTGGCACAGTCAGCCTGGACTAGGATTAGGCTTACTTTAGGGTTAGGGTTGAGGCTAAGTTTAGGGTTATGGCTTCTGTAAGCATTCGTGTTAGTTCCACAGATTTTCTGACTACTTTAGTGTGCTTTGAAACAGGGGTAGCTGTAATACCTCTGTGATTTCTTCAAGTTTATTGATCCCGAGCTCAGAAACTGTATAAATATTACAATAATTGTCGGGATCAATGCAAGTGCATCTCTACCAAGAACACCCACGTCTCTATAAAGAAAAGTTAAAAGTTAAACACCAGGTAGTGGCTGGTACCCGACTGTCAGCCCCGTGGCTGAGCGCCATTGTGATGAGAGAGATGAGAAGAAAACCTGGGCTTTGTAAATTATTTCTGTACAGCGGGGGGAGTGAACCCCAGGCAGGAAGGCAGAGACAGTGCGGCGAAACGCCGGGGCAGCACAGATTGCTCTGCCTGACTCATCTGTGCACCGGCGCAAAACGACTAGCAGGAGAGCAGGCCTGCCTCCTCACGCATAACGCGCACAAGCACAGATCCTCCTTCGTGGCCACCGAGAAGAGCGGACATGAAAGGCGGCCCCTAAGCAGCTCTGCCTTATTTTTATTTTAAACCAATGCCCCAACTTCATGACTGCATTTACAGGACTGCTGGTCATCACTGCCGAAGCCAGCGATATCTAGCTACCTACAGTAAGGGAATGGGGCACTGCATCCTGCCTCAGCTCAAGCGAGGCGCTAGTGCTTTCCGGGGCTTGGCCCTTCACCACACAAATCCCCCTCCAGCATGGTCCTCAGACAGGAAACACATGTCCTGTCTGCCACGGCGTTTTTATAGTTCCAGTTTTTACATTTTTATATAATTTTTAATTTTCATTTGATATCCAGCTTAGTTGTAGTTTGTTTTTAATGTGGTTCCATTAGTTTTTATTTTAAAGATATATTTCTATTTAGGGGTGAGTGTGCTCTGTGATGGGCTGGCGCCCCATCCTGGACAGGCTCTGGACCCCCCTGCGACCCTGAACAGGATAAGTAGTTATGGAAAACCGATGGATGGATGGATTTCTATTTAGTTTTCTATATATGTTTATGAGTTTCAGGAATTAAAAATGGTAATTAAAGGTAAATCAAATAGTACTTAAATGAGCAAAAGAAAGCATTTGACGTGTGTTTTTATTTTATTTCAGTTAGTTTAGACAACAATATATATAGTTTTCCTATAGTTTTAGTTTTCATTAATGATAATGACCCTGGTCTGCCAATATGCATTTGCCATTCAGTCTTTATCTGGGCATAGAGATTCTATAATCGATATTACTAAACGGATTACTTGCTGGTAGAGAATGTCCTCAAGGGAGTTTGGTGACTGAGAGACAAACTTCAGCAAAAAACCAAGCACACAAGATAGAGGCATGATGCAACAGCGCAATACACGCCATGATGCATCCGTGCTGAGATCTGGACTGGCCTTCGCCTTCGTCCTGCCTCATTTATCCTTAAGCTGATGTGCCAGTAAAGACCTTTATGCCCTGACCGATGGTACTGACATGCTCTACAGCTTCAGAGCCAGTGAGAATCGGGCAAAAGAAGGTCTGCTGTATCGAGCTTTTAACAGTGGAGCAACATTTGTGCCTTAAAATCAAGTGTACAACCGTGGTTATATTAATAAGAGGAAAAATGCCCTAACCCTGCTCACTTGAATCCCAGTCTATCCTGGATGTTTGCAAGCTGAAATATTAATTCGATTTTACATAGATTCATGAGCTTGCGGGCTTCTTTCTGTTATGGTAACAGTATTAGGTACCTGGGCTGCTACAGAACTGTACTGATGGGACAGATGGACATGCTTTGTATTTCCACTGCTGGCAGCACGTTCAAAGCATTACACCTAAACTCCTTCGAAGGGTGATTAAAAGGCACTTTGCCACAAGCTTCCCATTTGGCGTGCTTCTGAGATCGTGAGGAAGTTCTCGCTTCATTAAGCCAAGGCAAGCAAGCCCTGCAGAAGGGTCTCAAAGCTAAGAGTGGGGTGCAGACAGCCCCATGGTCCTGGCCACATTTTTTATTCTGTCTGCAAGATGAGCATACTGTCCAGTAATAAGCGAAACAGAGAGAGGAGGCTAAGAGGCACTTCATCCATCAGGCACTGCCTAGACGGCTCTGAAGGGTCCTGGGGTGAAGGTCCACACACCCTGCAGGGCACACTCGATCCTGTCAGGAGCGGGCATAAATCTTACGTTGTCCAGGAGGTCATGGGAGAGGCTGCTGGCTGCAGAAGCACCGCGCCATTCTCTGCGGCAGGACCCATACCGGGGAAAGGGGGCGGTTTGGAATGAAAGCGCGGCGGAACGGAAGTGCAGCCCGGGTGATCTCGAGATGCAGAAAATGTGCGCGTGCAGCAGTCGAGCGGCTCTCCAAAAAAATAAATAATCTGTGCGCGGCGTACAGTCACGAGCACGCTCTTTAAATTTGACGCCATGCTCCAATTAATGCGTGCTCTCCCACTTATGCCCGTGATTAGGTTAAACATGTAATAACTTTATATTCAAATCTGGCGTACTAATGACACTAGCATGCAATCGCTGTGTGGGGGTGGGGATGCATTTAACTTGCAAATAAGCCTCTGGATCGTTTAGGATGGCCCAATAAAGGGGGCGGTGTGGGGGGGAGGTAAGGAGAGAACGGAACAATGGAAATAAACCACAGTCTGCTTCAGCTGTCAACAGAGAAGGGAATACTACAGTGATGAAGGAGCCACATTAGAATGAAATGGGAGAAGATCACTTCATTATAAAAAAACGACATTGCAGGTGACGCTCAGTGCTCTGTGTGGGGGGGGCTGCATGCTCCCCCCCTGTGGCGTAAGGTGATCCACTTTTCTTCCTCTTTGGAACAACACAGTAGTTATGAGACATGGTGTTTCAAGGCTGCCCATAGTATCTGAGTGTGAGTGTGTGAGTGTGCATGTGACTGAGCGTCTGCACCCTGCGATGGACTGGCAACCTGTCCCGCCTCTACATCTGCCCTATCTTCTAAACTGCCTGGGATAGGCTCCAAGTCTCCCTTGACCAGGTTCAAGGTTGAAATATTGACGTATGGACATGCGTATGTATCGAGTGAGCACGGCACAGAGGGCGTGTGACATAATCAAAGTTCAGACGCCTTAGATATTTAAAATTGCAAGGCTGTATCTACTTTCGACACTTCGGGGTGCTTCCCAGCAAAACAAGTTAAAGACAACATACTTGCAATGAGAAAAATGAGAGGCAACAAAGGCCACGGGCTGCCCAGGAAACGAGAGAAGTGCACCGGAACACGCCTCTGGAAGCTTGCAGAAGCTGTTTAAGGTGAACCTCCTTCCTGGAGTCAGCATGCCGCTTTCACGCTTTGCTGTTTTCGTGTTTTTATACGGTCCGGCCGGCCGGGGAAATGCCATGCAGCAACTGGGCCCACACTCCAGAATAGGTGTCACACACTTGCTATTGTCTCACTATCAACACTGGAAGCAGAAAATAAGGTGGGAAAATAACCTGAAACAAAACAATGGCTTTGATTCAAGTGACCCGGCCATGCAGAGCAATTAAATTAACAAACAATTCTCCATGACTGACTCCTGCGAGACCGAACAACACCCCACCATCCCTCCTCTGCTGGTCTCGGGTAGATGAAAGGTGTTCCTGAGCTTCCTCTGGCTAACCTGTATTCACTCCCTGTGCAAAGCCCTCACAGGCCAGCTTCCTAGAGTGGAAACCAGTAGCTCCTTCCACTTTGTGCTGCCTCCATCCGGCTCCTGGCCTGAATCTGAATCTGATGAATCACGTCAAGTGGATTCTTACATTTTTTAAGAAAAGGAAACCAAAGATGGAGGGGTGGCATGTCTGTGATCAGAAGGTTGCAAGTTTGTCTCCCATGGAAAGGTCCTTAACCCCAACTGCTACTAGGACTGACTGACCCTACATTATTCGATTTTTTGATTTTCTTGATTGATCCTCGTGGGGAAATTATCTTCTTACCTCCCGCAACCTGTGAGACCAAGCCTGGCCGTGAAGGGCAGCAACCTCGAGGTGCACCCAGGGAGCTGGGGGGTTAAGGGCCTTGCTCATGGGCCCACAGCCGTGCCAAGGCTGAACTTGAACCAGCGACCTTCCAATTACAGGCACAGAGTTTAACCTGCTGAGCCACACACTGTCCCCATTATCAATTTGGATAAAGAAAAAAACTTTTTTGTTGTTGCTGGAGAAGAGTCTATTTGTACTAACTAAAGTGTGTCTCCAGCAATACTTTGGCCATCTAAGGGCCTTGTCATTTCTGACAGCCTGGTACTTATAAGCTGTCGTCCTTTAACACACTGTCATCATCACACTGAAACTTAAGCAGACTCATCCTGTAAAGGTCACTCTTCATGTGGACCATTAGCTGGGCTTTGGGCCGTGCCGGCACGGCAGGTGGGGACTGGAGTCGCCGTCAGCATGCAGGCAGGGTGGTGGTGTCTCCCCCCCGTGTTCTTATCAATCGCAGAGGGACAAGGTAGGAGTAACATTCTCGGGGTGGCCAGTCTGAACACACAGAGCCTTCATGCTTGTCATTATGTGGCTCTAATTAAAATACGGTCCCTCTCCCAGAGTCACTTTTCCTGTAAGGGGTTGTGGTGAGCATGGAGTCCATCCCCAGAATATACGAAGCGTGGGAACATGTGGCGCCAGATGCCAACTTGCAGCACACACTGTTTTTGGAGATTCACCAGTTCGCCAAACTGACTGTCGTTGGATTGTGGGAGGAAGCAGCAGTACCCGGTGACAATGGCAAGAATGTGCTCATATACAGCGCCTGGCAAAAGTATTCACCCCACTCGGCATTCTCTCTATTTTGTTCCCTTACAACCTGGAATTTAAAAGGAATTTAAATTTGATTTTAAGTGATGGACTTACAAAAAAACTATAGCTTAATTAAGTTAAAAGGGAAAAAAACTTGTTTTAAATAATTCTAAAAAATATTAAACTGAAAAGTGGTGCGTGCATATGTTTTCACCTCCTTTGCTTTGAAGCCCCAACCACTATCTTCAAAAGCTACTTAATTCGTTAAATAAGATGTGAGCAATCTAAGTGTCAAATTATAACAGTACATATACACCTCAGAATCCTCAGAGTCAACACCAGTGCAACACCCCTAAGTAAGGGCTACCACCGAGCAAGTGACAGTATGAAAACCAAGGAATTCTCCACACAGGTCAGGGACAAAGTTGTAGAGATCAGACCTGGGTTATAAAAAATATCCAAACCCTGAACATCCCAAGGAGCACCATTAAATCCATTATTAGAAAATGGAAAGATTATGGCACCACAGAAAACCTGACAAGAGAGGGTCATCCACCAAAACTCACAGACCGAGAAAGGAGAGCATTAATCAGAGCAGCAACCAAGAGGCCAAAGATAACTCTGACGGAGCTGGGCGGCTCTACTGCAGAGTTGGGAGTAACTGTTCATACGACCACTGTAAGCCACACACTGCACAGAGCTGGGCTTCATATAAGAGGGGCTAAGAAAAAGCTTGCCTGCCAGGCAGACCGCTTGAAATTTGCCAAATGGCCTATTGGAGACTCATCAAACATATAGAACTTTTTGGCCTTCAAGGACAATGCTATGTCTGGCACAAAACTAACTCCTAACACATCATGCTGAGTACACCATCTCCACAGTGAAGCATGGTGGGGGCAGCATCATGCTGTGGGGATGTTTTTCATTGACAGGAACGGGGGAACTGGTCAGGATTGAAGGAAAGATCTATGGCGCAAAATATAGAGAAAATCTTGAAAGAAACCTGTTTCAGTCTTCCAGAGATTTGAGACTGGGGCAGGGGTTCACCTTCCAGCAGGACAATAACTCTAAACACACTGCTAAAGCAACACTTCAGAGTTTAAAGTGAAACAGGTAAATGTACCCAAAAAAGATGTTGTAATTGCTGCAAAAGGTGACTGTACAAAGTACTGACTGTTGGACGGGATGAATAGTTATGCACTCTCAGGTTTGTCTTATTACTTGTTTGTTACACAATAAAAAAAAATGCATCTGCAAAGTGGTAACTGTGTTGTATAAATTAAAAGATACAACCCCCCCAAATTCCTTTTAAATTCCAGGTTGTAAGGGAACAAAATAGAGAGAATGCTGAGGGGGGTGAATTGCAAGGCACTGTACAGAAACCAAAACAGGAAGTGACCTCACAACCCTGGAGGAGTGATACTAGGATACTAGGAGTGGCTAACCACCAAGCCACCATGATGGCCTTAACTGTAATACAGTCATATCAATGGCATTTTGATCCTGTCTTCAAAGCTTTTTTTATTACACCAAAAGTTGGTCAAGGATGATTTGTGGTGGTGGTGGGGGGGTTGATGACTGACGGTAAAGACAGGCAGCTGGGAATAAACTGGAAAAGACCTAGATGACATCATCACTGCAAAGCCACTGAAGGCCCTGTCTCCACCTGGAGCTGTTCCTTACATTACCCTGGAACCCAGGAGCAAGGCAAGGTGTTTTAATTAATATGTAGGTCATATCTGTTCTGTATCAAGGCTCGCAACATAAATCGCATTTTATTTTTAAAAGAGTAAAAACATTAAACTCAGATTTTTGCCTGCGTATGCAAAATAAAAATACAAATGATGGTTCAAACAACAGCAATAAACTCTGCCTTGCCTCGGTTTTATTAAGCAGCAGTAGAACTGGCCCACTCGTATAACACGGCAATTAGGGGCTAGGTAATTAATTAGCAGCGGAGGATGAGCGGCTGACGGCGGATTTCAGAGTGCGGCAGGCCGGCGGCGACTTGCCGCGACATCGTCACCGGCTCCGTCTGATTTGCGCCGCGTCGGGTTTTACGGCGGCTGTAATGGCTTATTATCTTTTTTTACCGCTCTCTCACTCTGAGAAAACCGCTGAGCTTGTTAATAATGCTTCCCGTGCATCGTTTCCGGCCCCCGGGTCTGGGGCCCCGCGTACAAGCCCTCCCTCTTTGGAGGGGAAAACAATCATTACGATAAATTCGTACGGGCTTTTGTTGTGCTCCCCTATCAAATGGGCCAATCAGGGAGCCACGTGCCACTTTTGAAGCAACTCATTGGTCAGCATAAGATAACAATTCAGAAAGCGACTGTGGGCAATTTTCCAGTTCAGCGTTTCCCCTGAGAGGATGTGCTACGGCTTCCATAACAATACCTTTTGGAAACATGGGAGCCCCATGGCCGCTTGGGGGGGGGTTGAGGCATAGAATAGGATACATGTCTGCGCCTACCTATCTTCAGGCTGGTCTGCACATGATGGGGAACGCACCTGCGTCTGCATTGCGCAGCGTAATAAAACGTAATAAAAGCAGTCACTCTGCATGGGTCACTGAACCATAGCTTAGAGCAGTGTTTCCCAACCCACCCCACAACCCATGTTTTTGCTCCCTCCCAGTTCCCAGCCAATCAGGAACACCGAATACCTGGTACAGGTGTGCTGGGAGCTGAGAAGAAGCAAAAACGTGCACTGGCCAGTGTTCCGCGAGGACTGGGTTGGGAAACACTAGCTTAGAGAAGAGCACCAGAAAGATTTTTTAGTATGCACTATGGTGGGGGTGTGCAACCTTATCCAGAAAGGGCTGTTGGGTATGCACGTTTTTGCTGCAACTCCCTAATTAGGTTAGTAATTGGAGGACTGATTGGCTGAAGAGTCCTCACACCTGGGTTTGAACAGCTGACCTTAAGGTTATCCCAGAAAGTGGTACACACTCAGGTCCTTCGCGGGTAAGACTACCCACCCCTACACTACGGATGACGGCTGATTACCGCTATTTCTTTTTTGTTCAGTTTTAATTGCCCCCCTAGCAGTGCCCCCTGACCCCCTTTTAAGCCATGGTATCCTTCATAAATGTTTTCATGACCTCCTCTCTAGCTCTGATCTTAAGGCCTCTTTTTTTCAAGTCACGATCATCTGCCGACATCTGTGGATCCCGTTAAATCAGAATTCTCTGTGCATAGAGGCTAAAATACCCTCAATGCGTACAGCCGATAACAGTCTATACCCTGTGTTGTTCCAAAGAGCACAGTTTTCCTTTTACGGAGCTTTCGAAAAAAATAAAATAATAATAATTACTGTACCAAGCTATACAAAATCTACAAATGAAATACTAATCTAGTACATGTAATCTGCCTACCTAAATCTCAGTAGAAAATAAAAAAGTTGCATTTTCAATTAAAGTATATAAACATCACACATCCATTGATACAAAAACATATTATAAGAAATACATATGGATTAAAAAAATGTGCCATTGCCACATTCATAATTAAACTCAATACCTCTTTGTATTTTGTGCTGTGAGAAGATTGTTAATGTTAAGCAAATATCAAGAAAAATTTAATTGGCAATAAGAACTCACGCTTACGTGTCGACGTGACATTTAAACACATTCGGTGAAATACAACTCATAATATTTGCCTTAAAAAAATGAATAATTTAATTAAGAGGGTCAGCATGACAAAGACAGTAAGGGATGGAATAAGAGAAAGCCACTGGTACCCACTAGGTCTCTTTCCATGAGGAACGATCCACGCACTCCCACACGAAAGAGTGCTGCCTGTTCATTGCTCACTGCCTAACTGACCCACCTCCGCACGGCTAAGCACACGTAACGTTTAACTGCCGGCATATGCGACAGGCCATCTGCTGCCATGTCATGTGACCTCTCAGCAGAGATACGTGTAATACTGCGCCATTCCTGTGTCGGAGATGACGTCATCTGGTCTTGCTCTCTGAGAGAAAGTCCACGCTCAGAGGAGAAGCCCCTGCCCAGCAGTAGCGAGCTGGTGGTACGATCAAGCTGCCCCATGTCTGAACCTCACAGTTAGTTTCTGGCCCATAACAGCAGCTCACAGTTAGTTTATGCCCCATGTCAATTGCTCACAGTCAGCTTCTGCCCCATGTCTGAACCTCACAGTCAGCTTCAGCCCCATGTCAATAGCTAACAGTCAGCTTCAGCCCCATGTCAATAGCTAACAGTAAGCTTCTGCCCCATGTCAGCAGCTCACGTTCAGTTTCTGCCCCATGTCAATTGCTCACAGTCAGCTTCTGCCCCATGTCTGAACCTCACAGTCAGCTTCAGCCCCATGTCAATA
>JAODKM010000016.1:10899644-10910334 GCA_026780845.1 Petrocephalus sullivani | reverse complement strand
GCTCACAGTAAGCTTCTGCTCCATTGTTGAACCTCACAGTCAGCTTCTGTCCCATGTCAATAGCTCACAGTCAGCTTCTGCTCCATGGTTGAACCTCACAGTCAGCTTCTGTCCCATGTCAATATCTCACAGTCAGCTTCTGCTCCATGGTTGAACCTCACAGTCAGCTTCTGCTCCATGGTTGAACCTCACAGTCAGCTTCTACCCCATGTCAATAGCTCACAGTCAGCTTCTGCTCCATGGTTGAACCTCACAGTCAGCTTCTGTCCCATGTCCATAGCTCACAGTCAGGTTCTCCCCCATGTCAATAGCTCAGTCAGCTTCTGCCCCATGTCTAAACCTCTCAGTCAGCCTCTGCCCCATGTCAATGGCTCACAGTCAGCTTCTGCCTCATGTCTGAGCCTCACAGCCAGTTTCTCCCCCCCCTCAGCAGCTCACAGTCAGTTTCTGTCCCATGTCAATAGCTCACAGTCAGCTTCTACCCCATTTCCGTAGCTCACTGCTAGCTTATGCCCCATATGTATAGCTCGCTGCCAGTTTCTGCACTATGTGTGTAGCTCACTTGTAGCCTGCTAGCCCCCGTCCTTCAGCACACAGCCAGGCCCCACAGGAACCTGTGCCCCGCAGCAGGTCCCTGCCAGCCCATTAACACAGTGATGTGGATCCCAATACAGCCGTGTAGAACATCCCAGTTGGTCTGACAACCTTTAAAAGGCGTCACGCAGAGTCACCCTGAGACCGGTCCTGGCCCTGTCGCACAGCCCGCGGGAGCTGCCATCCCAGAACACATGCTGCTTACACCAGACTACCCACGATCCCCTCTGATGGTCAACGTCGTTCGGAAGATCTCGACATCAGCCAGTGCAGACACTACATCAGCAGGCAAAGGACATACATTAAGCATTAACGACCCAGTCATGCCTGGAAAAACGATGACCCGGGGGCGGATGGGGATGTTACTGAAGCGCAAGCCTAGACCAAAGGACGGGAATGGTTCCACGAATCCCAATTTAAAAAGAGGAGAATGATGGAATCCCGAACAGAGCCAGAAAAGGCTCCCTGTAATGAGCTCTGGGCCACGATTTAAAATTTGCAAGTGTATAACTTTGGTCTGGGCCCAAGACAGCAATGATTCGATGAGCCGAGAGGACAACACAGCATGCTTAGCGCATCACAGTATGGGTACACATTCACTGGTGAGAAAGGGATTTGGAGGAGGGAGAAGAAGCGGGGGACAGGAAAAAAATTTGATAGGAATACCTGGACATAAAAGCGGCAAGAGCGCTCCCTCTTCTGCAGCTGTGATCCCGAGAGCAACGTTAGCGGGACAGAATCGGATGCAAAAGAGAAACACAGTCACAAACATGCTCCCCGCTCGATAGCAGCTCTTCACTTCACGTGGCGGTGAAGAAAGCTGCACGCACTTTAATTATTTGTCCTTTCAGTAAACATCAAAACAATAAAAAGTCTTAATTAGAGCAAAGGAATCTGCAATGCAGCTCAATTGGGGATTTAGCTAACATATCAGTTACGATTCACATTGAACTCCAAGGTTGGCAGCTCATTATATTAATGGAACCCTAGAATTAAAAAAAATGTGTCTTGCCCCTGTGTCACGGAGGGATAGGGGGCCGGAACCATGACTTAAGGCAGTCAGCACATTATCCAGCATAAGGTCAAAAAATAATAACTTCGGCATGGCATTTGTTCAGCTTGGAGAGGCTGTTTACGACATACACAAATTTAAAGAGGCTTCGGGATTGGATCAGGAATAGAAAAATACACTGCTTCATAGGCACGGTGAGAGACCAATAATGTCCTGCTCATTTGCAAGTAATTTGTGCCACCTCTGTGTACAAGTGTCTGCTTCACCCACAGCCCACCTCCGTAGACATGGCCCCATTAGAGTCCCAGAAGCCTCTGATCACGAGCACGCCGCTGACCTCGGTGTCTAAAACGTGTTACGCAAAGTATTTCCACTGCTGCTGGCCATCAGCACGCCACTCTACACCTATCTGACTGTTAGCAATCAAGCGTCCACAGACATGCTGGCATGTAGGAAAATGTTAAGGGAAAGAGAATTTGTAGATTAATATTTTACACCATGCAGGAGATTTAAAAGATCAGATTTCAGTCAAACTTATCACAGAAAAAAGTGTGAACTAGTATAAAGAAAAAAAAAACAAATATTAATCAAAATAAGTGGTTATAAGACACATATTTGTTAAGTTTTATTGTCCATACTTACTGAAAAACTGTTACAAATATACTATATACCACATTGTGGTTATCAGTGTTTACTTCCTATATATAATGCTGTTCTTGTGTATAATATAATTTTTGCTCCATGTACTTTCATAAAGTTGCCAATATAAATTACCAATATGCATATGTAAGCGCTAAGTGTTATGTCAGCCAATTTTTTTATATATATATAAATATACAATATATAATATACCGATATAAATGTTTTTAAATAAGAAAATCTTATTTATTTTCTTATTTTCTGTAATGTTTGTGCACAACAGGCATTGTGTTGAAAACCTTAGACATAATCATTAGAAAGGCACAGAATCAAATAAGAGAAAACCAGCCCCCCATATGCTATTGTGTGGGAACTTTAACTCTGGGCAGCCCTTCACATCCTTCACATTCTGTTGATTTGTTTTTACAGCATTTACATTGGATTAAAGACCACACTTGAGTTTAGGTGATCCATTTTACATATACAGAAGCTCCGTGACCGATTCGGGCATTAACATATTTCCTCCAAGGATTCAACAAACCCACAATCTGGGAAAAAAAGAACTCAATTATAAAAAGAGCTCTTCGCAGACACAAAACAGCCTTCTCTTAATGGCTTTCACACCAGCAGGTGTTACGGGCTGTTAATACACCGGCACGCTCGCACCCTCCGTGTGACTGCTGCCGGGGGGAGGTATTAATTACACAGGTCTTTCTCCCCTTGGCGTTTGTTTCATGCTGGTGGGACTGACAGGGGAGCAGGGAGCCACTTCCGTCTGCGGAGGAGGGGGAGGTGAAGAACTACGCTCACTGGTGCTGTCAGTAAGCCCCTCACAGAGGCACCCTCTAGCCCATTCTCCAGCACTGTCACACCCCCTCCAAAACCCTGCCTGCTCTACTCACATGGCTTTGTGCGATTGTGGCCTACTGATTGTTGTTTAATAAAATGTTTTTTTTAAAAAGAAGCTGGAATTAAATGGGTCAGCACAGTGCCCCAAGATGTAACCTGACCCTGGTGGTAAAACAGTGTGGTCTAAGGGAAGGCTGGGGAGATACAGGGATTGGGCAAGCACTTGCCCGCGAGGCCCTCGCCTGCCCCCCTTGGGTCCTTCGTAAAAATCCCGATTCACTTCCCCTCCACCCCCGACCTCACTGAACAGGAGCGGCAGGCTGAGGTGATGTTTGAGAAGCAACTTACAAAACAGGTGTTTGCATTCCACTACAAGCTGGCCTGCGCCCGTGAATTAAAGGCTGACATTTCGAATGTTGTTTTTTCGGGTGAAGAGGGTGCACAGAGGATGCATCACTCCAGCATAACAGCGGCCTGCGTGATGGTCGCCCTTCCGGTCTGGAGCACGGCCCTCAGAATTAGGTGACACCCACTCGCAGATGGCCGGAGAACCGGTGTGTGAAGACTCACTGGGACACGAAGTCTTCCGATTTATATATGTATATAACATTATATAAGATTATATATTATGTATGTATATATGGAGCTCTAGATACGCAGGTGAGTGCCTTTATACTGCATGGTCAGCTACTTCTTCCCTTAGACACGAATGCAATTAGGCTCATTTCACAAAGCACCGGGGCTGATTTTCTGATTTGAGAGAAGAATGGAACCTCAGAGGTACGACAAGCAGCTCTGATGGTCCGGCTGTGGGCTGGAGGCTCCCCCCTTCTGCCGGATGGGGCGGGGGCCTTACCTTGTTCAGGCTGCGGGCGGCGCTGTCCTTGCCCCCGGGCGTGAGGTTCCGCAGCTGTACATCCAGCAGGTCCACCAGCTGGCCCAGGGCACGGACAGTGTAGAGCACGTCGCCAGCGTGCAGAGGCCCCTTGGTTTGCTCCGAGAGCTCGCGGGTCACCATGGAGGCTGGCTCGCCCGAGCGTAGCTGCGTGGGCACAGTGGATACGCTTAGTGGGCCCCCGCGGCAGCCCTCAGCTTAACTGCACAGGATAAGCAAGCACTGGCTAGGGTTAGACACACTATGTCCAGGCATGAAGAATCCCTGGGAAAATGCTCATAAATGCTAGCTAAAATTGGCTATTCTCTCGCTTATGTTCTCCCATTTCCCCCCCGTCTTCATAGTCTTTTTCAAGGTGCATATGAACACAGCACTGAGTGCTGAAGGCATGTGTGCTACCTGCACTATGGTAACGGCACAGGACAGAATGGGGGAAAAGCAATAACTGGCCGCCTTTCAGCAGCATGTGATTTCATATGATTTCTTTTCACAATGTCCAGGGCCCTTAACTAAGCAGAACCTACTCCTATTCCATGGGCAAATAGCTGTAATCCCAGCATACATTATCCACTATGGCCTCAAAGCCAGGAATATATCTTATTTCATTTGAGGTTATAAATGAAAAATCTGTTTAGGCTAAGGGCCTGGGCTATTATTAGTTAATGAGCCTCTCCATTTGCTCCCTGCAGCCTCTCGCTCTGTGTCTAAACTTTTAAATTACAATGCATATCGCTGCAAAGCAGAGCATGGGCAGGCTGAGTGGCGCATTCGCACGCCATGATTTATTGGCGGGCTGAGTCATTGCTAATATCGCGGCACGCTGAATCACGGTAACAAATTGCCCTGAGATTCTTAGGCGAACTAATCAAATCTACAAGCAAACACCTTAGTTAGTGCACGTAGGCCCTCAGCCAGGCCGGCGGCAGCCGAAAGCTGGACCAGAGTCAAAGAGAAGCAGGAAAATAAACTTTATATCAGGTACGCTAACTGGATAATTGTGTTGAGCAATTATCCTTGTGTCCATCTTCCTTAAGGGCTTGTCCAGCATGGGTGGCTGTGGCGGATCTGGAGCCTATTCCTGGAGGCTGAGGGTATGAGATACGGGCACACACTCACATACACTGCGCGAAATGTATTAGATTAGCACTTAGGTTCCCTATTAAAAATCACAAAATATTAAGACCTGCTGAAGTTCATGTCCATTGCAATGTAGTTTGTGAGGCGTCAGGTGGAGTGCGGTGCCTGGTGGGTTAGGGCACTGTGCCCGTGATCACTGGATCAAATCTCAGAGTCAGCAGAGAGATTTCACTACTGGGCCCCTGAGCAAGGCCCTTAACACCCCATTGTTCCAGGGATCGTCCGACCCTGCTTTCCCAACTGTTTGTCGCGTTGGATTAAGGCCAAATAAGTAAGAAGTGGTTGTCCACGTGCTGGGAAACTTTCAAATGATCTGCTGTTAACTACGCAGCTTCATATTTTTCTACATGCCACATAATTGGATCTATATCGATCCGCAATGTCAGTTCACACTGACGTCTGACAGGCACATTAATGAACACAAAAATACACGGGTACCTCTAGATGGATTCTATCACTTGCAATCAGGATTTCAGTGCATTTTTTTTTGGCAGAACCAATTAAACAGAATTGCTTAATTGGTGTTAACAAATTTGATCCAGCAAGACGAGTTGAGTTTGCTGATGATGTTTCCTGTCTCTTAATGAGACAGGAACACCTTGCAAGCAGCACACGGTCTAAGACTTGAATAGGTTTAGTTTGACAAGTTGATCTTCCCTTAATTCTGAGTCACATAAGCAATGGGTAAAACTGACAGGCATATTACTAATTTACAAAAAGCTTAATTAAGATTAATAATACTACAGTTAATATTTAATATACATTCTATAACTCACTCCTGTGTTGTTAAAATATTAATTTTCATTGAAGTTACCCTGTAACTGTTTATGCTGTCAGACGTATTTTGATATGATGACATACTGTGGCATTGTGAAAAACTACAGCAAATCATGGATGTCTAAGGCACTGTTTCCCAACCCGGTCCTGGACGGCCCCCCCAGACAATCTAAGCTTTTGATCCCTCCCAGGGCCCAGCCACACAGTCCATGTTTCTGTTCCCTGCTGGGAGCTGGGAAGGATGAAAAACGTGTATGGTCTCGGGGTTGCCGAGGACCGGGTTGGGAAACACAGTCTAAGGCAGGGGCGGGCAATCTTATCCGCAAAGGGCCGGTGTGCATGCAGGTTTTCGGGATATCCCTAAGGTCAGCTGTTAAAACCCAGTTGTGAGAATTCTTCAGCCAATCAGTCCTCTAATTAGTGATCTAATTAGGGAGTTGCAGCGAAAACCTGCGTACCCACCGGCCCTTTGCGGATAAGATTGCCCACCCCTGGTCTAAGGTAAAGTGTCACAATGCTTTTTGACAAATACTGGCAGGATGTTAATCTTTTACTCCACTGTAGTCCCAATGAGGACAGAAAACACGTACTACATTTTCAGCTTCTTCCTCCTCAGGCAAGAAACACAGAGGAATGGAAACCTTAGCCCCTAATGGGACAGGTGTGTCTACTGTGTCCTGCCCCCAAATCCTACTCCAACAGCTGGACTGAGTAGTCAGACTGTGCCATAGTTCTTTGTGAGTTTGTTCAGTGCAGATCAGAGTCTGCCACAGGGTTCAAACCTCTTCCCAAAAGCCCCCGATTGAGGAAAGGGGCATGTGGTGGGGGAGGGGTGCCTGCGGGACTTTCACAGAGTCCGAAGGGTTTGTGGGCCATTAAATCATCCCTTTTGTCAACTGATTCCACCAGGTTTTTGCTAGGTGACGTTCAGATGCTTCTCTCCTGAAATTTCACTATTCACTTCAATTAGCACCATGGTTCCAGCGTTTTACACTTTTGGCACGCTAACACAAATTTGAAAATTTCAGCTAATTTGGCCACATGAAGGGCCGATTTTGGTGTTAGGTTTCCGAGGGAAACGCATCCTTATGAATGTTAATCAAGCTAATGTTAGCTGGACAGATTAAGCCAGATGTAGCCAGAACATGTGAAATGGAAACCAAGAGTCAGACGGCCCAAGGTGGGCGGAGTTTGACACCCCTGCATGAACTAGACCTTTTAGAGATGACACTACAACTGAATAAATCTGCAATTTGCCCCAGCAGCCCTCAGAATCCCTGTAATCATCATAACGCAACATACTTTCATACATTAATTACATATTAAGCAATTCATAGCTTACATTGTAGTAATGGCAGGAGCACTGCAGAGATTTTGGGCCTAGAATATCATATTAGGCCCCCAACCAAGACCAATCCAATTATGTTAGAAGCTTTATACAGTAGGGCCCATGTCACTCAGGGGGCTCTGGAAGCATCCTAACTCTCCTTGCGTGCCTTTACCCCCCTACAGCACCTCTGAGTGATGGTCCTGTCCTGCGGCTGTCTGGTTAGTCCCTTCATATCTCCCGGACCATCGCATTACGTGAGACTTACCTTCTGGGTAATGACGTTGACCCATGGGGAGGTGCAGTTGCTGAGGTCTGGGCCCTGCGTGTCCCAGTAGGCATCGGTGCACAGGTACGTGGCTGTCCCTGCCAGGAAGAGCGGCACAGCCCGTGATGACATACACTTTAAACGCTAAGCCTCCTGGACAGTCCTGCTTCTCAGCATTCAGGAGGAAGTAAGCATCCCTCCCACCGTTGGGGAGAGATATCAGGAGCACGCTCTGGTTACTCACACTGGGGACAGGCGTGTCGCCCCAGCCTCCAATGCTGCGCCTGACTTGATCTAATTGTTCTTTTTCCTCCATCTGTTCCCACAGCATCTGCTGCTAACGCCCTGGCGTGTTTGTTCAGCCATATTACTGCACTCCTCCATTTGATGGAGTCCATCTAAAACCGGATCTGCAGACTTTATTGATTGCTTTACTTTTAAATCCCAACCTGGAAAATAAATCTTCCTGCCATTTCTTTTTTCTTTATAATTTCCGAAAGTCCGCAAGACTCCCAAATGGCCAATAATGAGTGACTTTGAAGTCATGTGACATGCTTCAAATGAAGCGTGAGCTCCAGCTGCAGGCTTCTCTATCTGCCAATACCTCTGAACTGAGGAAAGGGACTGAAGAGAAACAGTAAAACGAGCATCAAAAAAAAAAAAAAGGTTATTCCCTCAGGATAACCTTCCATTTTGCTACGCTAACCTGCCTCCCTTATTAGCCAGTTCAGCACAGCGGGGGTAATAAAATGCAGAGTGACGAGTCACAGTGAATTATTCTAGCATCTCCGCTCTGTGATTAACAGCACAAAACACTGACAGAGGCAGGAGGAGGAAGCAGCAGATGTGAGGAGGAAGAGCTGACATGAGAGCCATCCCTGTCAGATCCAGCAGGATTCGCTAAATATTTGAAGGCCAAGTAGCATCAGTTCCAAAGACTGAGTCAATGACTTTTTCAGTGGAATAAAATGAAAATCCTTGTATTTCATATAGGGCATGTATATTTAAACAGTATTTTAACACCTTTATTCAAACCCTGGGAAAGGAGGGAGATTTTAATTACACGGAAAGAGATGATATGAAACGAGGTTGTACTGTCATCCGAAATGATTAATCCCGCCATTACAGCACCTCGACACGCTACAGTAAACACCCATTAATTGGTCAGATTGTTTCGTTCCTGAAAACGAGAGCGGAGGCTACCCCACACATAGGGTGGAGAGGTGGGGTTCTCCCCGTTACCAGGCCAGAGTGATAAATCTTCTCTGATCTAAGCCCGAGGACGAATATCACTAAACAAACAGAAAAGCTGAAAACATCCTGCCATCCTGGGGGGGCATGTATTTGTCAATTAATGACATCAACCACCAGGTCCCGACATTTTGCGCCGAAGTGGGGACTCGCGCCCGTGGCAGAGAGTCTCTTCTCGTTCCGTTCAGCTGATGATCTGAGGCGGTAAATTACTCGTCAGGTCTCTAGGACAAACAAATCCATGGCTGCCAATTACCATCATGGCTTGTGATAACCTATTAGTCTCAGCGCCTCGGCCTGATATGCACACATTACGGAGGGGAGCCAATCGATGCCGTGATCGATGGCATGAAACAGAACTTGAGCATATTTTAGGAAGTCTGCCGTGAAGATGAGCATTGGAAGAAAAAAAATATATATATATATATGTGTGTGTGTGTGCTGCGTTCATAATATCACAGGATGAGAAACTGAAAATGTGCTCACTAAATACAAAATCCCGATATATCCTGTAATGTATGCTTCTTGGAGGGGCAGAAATACAATTTATTGAAAGGCTGGAAAAAAAGGTGTGTATAAATGAATTTTTCTGGGGAAGAAGAATTCTTCAAAATATTGATGAATGAGCAGGACCCCAGGGATGGTTTTGACATTTTAATGCAAATTACACAAAGCGACTTTTTCTACCTGCCTACCTTTCTGTTTTCTTTAAGCATGATTTTCTTATGGTATGCCATATCTCATAAGGAGAGCTTACCTATTGTTCCGGCAGGACACGGCTGCCTAGCAACCTGTCCCCGGTGTGTCTTGGGCCAGGAAATTCCTGCCTCCTCCAGGGGGTGGCAGTAGTCAAAGGCAATGTTGGGCAGCTGGGACGAGGGTGCGGGCCGGGTGGTGACCTCTGGCACGATGCCCTCTGGTGGTCGCTGCGTGGTGGTGCTCCGGGTGCGCGGGCTGGTGCTGGTCGTGTCAGTGACCCTGGTCGTGGTGGAGGGGGTGACTGTGGCCAACCTGGCAGTTGTCCTGGCTGTGGTAGTGTCCACGGCGACTGGGACAAATGCAGAGGATTCTGCAGGGAGGGACATGCATATAAATGAACATGTTCACACACAACCACTCGCAAGAAACACGAAAAAGAAAACACTGACTATCTGAGATCCCAGAATGAAGAGCAGCTGTTGTTCGATATGATTTTAACGGAAGGCATTTTCTGACAGGTACTCCTGGAGTGAAATGCATTGAAATAATTTTTTGTGCATTTAATCACATATTTTATGTTCCTGAAAACAAATCAATAGCAGAATTCTGTTTTATTTCTAGCCAAAAATTGAAAGCCCGTGCTCTGTTTTGATTTTTTTCAGCATTTCTCCTATAGACATTGTTTGAAGTTCTCTGGTATTTCTGGCTGGTTCTGCCTGCCTGCCGGAAAGGGCTGAGTGCAGATGCACACACAGACACACACATACACACTCGCACACACACAAACACACACACACATACACACTCACACACACACACATGAAGATGTGCATGCACACACACATACAGTAGAAACACACACACACTCACATGCACACAAACACGCACATACATAGAAACACACGCACACACATACATACACACTCACACACATACACAGACACTCACACACACATACATACATACACACACTCACAATCACACACATACACACACACACTCACACACACATACGTTCCTGGCTCCAGCTACATGTCATCAGCTGTCAGTTCAAGCGGAACATGAAACTGAGCAGAAAGTGGGGCTCTGTTGCCATTAAGGATGCAGGCTGTGATTGGTGGAGGGGTGAAGACCATCCTTTAACAATAGCCGCAAACTGGAGGGGAGGGTAGGCGGAGGATGGGGGGGGGGGGGGGGGAAATGAAGAAAAAACAAACCAGGGGGGGAGGAAACGGTGGCGAA
>JAODKM010000016.1:10872847-10884061 GCA_026780845.1 Petrocephalus sullivani | reverse complement strand
GGATTGACAGGGAGGACTCGGGGGGTGGGGATGGAAAAGCCTTCTGTCACAAATCAAGGGATTCAGGACAAGGTGACAAGGGCCAGAGAGAAGCATAACCTTCACCCAACACACAAAGGAAATGTGAAATGCAGGAGCCCCCCCCAGCACTGTCTGAACTGCGGTCTCGGTAGCGTGTATGGAAATGCGACGACAGCCCCCATGACTTGAAGGCAACTGGCAACATTGCCGCTGCACCGGCACCCGTGTACACAGCCGGCGCAGTCAGCGGCCTGGGAAGGGCACATTATGGCCCCAGAATCTGTCGGGAGCAGGCAGGTCGTCCACCAGCACATAAATAACAGCCCAAAGGTACGTGCTGTTGATGAAACACTACCATACGCTACCATTTGGAAGTCTTTAAAAGCCCCTTCTAGATGAAGGATGGGCGGTCTGTGACAAGCACTTCAAACAGACACTTAAGCAATGGAAGGAGACACAGGTGAAGGAGAAGGCGACGGAGGGAGGATATTAGAGGAACCGCAGAAATGAGGTTTTGCTAAGGAATAATAAACGCTAACAGCTTAGCTGGCGAGGTTTACACTCCTGCCCGAGTGAATGGTTTTGCTGCTGAGGGCATCGCTAAACAAGTCCAGCACAAATAAATACCAGTCTGTCCGGCTGGTAAAAGTGCCTGTCGGACCCGAGACCTGCCGTCCAGGCTGGGAAGCAAGCGCAGAAGGGAGTGCATGGTTTGGGCTCACTTGTCGCTGACTACACGTAGGTTCTTGAGATTTAGGTGCCTAGAGAGTATTTGGAGCCATCCAGAAAGGGCACGCAGTTGAAAGGATCAAGAATACAAAAGGAGTCTCCTAGTGGCTCCCCTTAACCACTGCGCCACCTGCTGCATACTGCTCTCACAACCTGTTCAACGTGAACTCGAGATTCGAGATGTGCTTGTACTAGCTTGCACTCAGCAGCAAAACGGAAGCGGGCATCCAGAACAAATGGTGTGACAGGGAAAGGCCCCATGTGTCGTCGACTTAACCAACATAAGAGAAGGAATATTCAGTGTGAAAGGTATTCATTACCTTTTTGTTCCACTTCTATTTTAGGCATCGGGGAAGAAGAGAGAAAAAGAGGAGATTAATGATGCAGCAATTGGCAGATTACCGTAGCAGGTCCACAGAGTGGCCAACACATCCCACCCATGATAAAATTACATCCACATACAGCAGTTCAGTGTGACTCTGGAATCTTTGGAGAAAGGCTTGATAAAAACAATAGGTTACGGAGTGTTTGTCACATCCTGTAGAGGGAACAATGTAAATTAAGCTGATATCCTCTCCAGACAGAATTCAGTCATCGGAGTTGACAGCAATTCAAAGGACGTTTGAGAAGATAAACAAAAACGTAGTCAGCATGAGAATGGATGCCCTCACCAAGCTGCCCGCGCACATTGTAGCCATTTCCGCTTCAAATTAACTCAGAAAATTTTAAGGGAGGTTGGCTCCCTTTGAATAGATGGGGTGACTACACAGGAAAAAAATGGTAGATTTCAAAGGCAATTTACATCTGTCTAGCAAAACAAAAGAACAAAAGAATTACATTGCCAGCAATCAATCCTTACAGTTACTAAACATGAGGGGGGAAAAACAGCCGTATTCTGTATTGCTTACGCAAAGTGAAAGCTTGCTATTAAAACATATAGTACAAGATACTAAGAAACCACCAATAGTTTAACAAACACCCATCCATCCATGCATGCACAGAGCACAAGACAGGGATACTTGGCAGCCCCCTAACTAATGGATGACTAATGAATAATACTCTATTCCATCATTGATGGTCTTATATACTGAGGGAAACCCTCGGACCATCCCCCATGGTTGGTAAAAGGCTGAGCATGATCATGACAAAAGAACTTCCCTTGGGATAAATAAAGTTCTTTCTTATCTTATCTTATCTTTTAATTTAGGTTCATGTATAGACGCATTATATCCTTCCATATTTGGTATAATTCATTGATCATGGTTTGGGCTACATTACTTTATTTTCATTAAATACACAAGGTACATTATGCATTTTATTTCTTAGGATATTTATGTGTGATTGTCACTATTTATATATGTGGATATTTTGGTTTGCATTCTTTTAATTTGCAGTTACCCGGAGGAGCAGTACAGCTTGGGGGGTCGGTGCGTGCATCTTTCCGGTCCGACTGGCAAACGATCCGGGTCCTGGTGGTTCCCCCTTGTGTGTGTTGCTGGACTGATCACCCAGAAGTTTCCCCCGTGTGTTATTTTTGTTTTTTTTCTTTTTCTTGTATGTTCAGTGTAAGTCGGGGTACGCGATGTCTTAGTTTGGGTCTCATTATGTTTAGTTGACCTCATTTGATTCGGCCTGAGATTTTCCTGGTGGATATTCCTTTTTGTATTTTGAGGAAACCAATATGAAACATGGAAAGAACATTCAAATACACAGAACCCCTGACCTTTAAAATGTGAAGCAAGCCCAGCCCAGGTGACTAAACAAAGAAATGATCCATCCACCCAGCCAACCTTCGTCAACTGCTTATTTAAATTAGTTACTGTGTAATGTGTAAGTTACTTCTGATACCTTGGACCTTCATGAATATGTCCTTATGACCTTTTCAAATTCTGCAGGTGAGCATCCCAGCAGGAATACTACAGCAGCACAATGAGGTGTGGAGCTGACCACTGACATAGCTGCAGGCAAGTCCAAACACATAGGGTGTCAGAATGGCAGCAAACCATCACAGGGCTCACACACAGGTACACACACCCTCAAAGAGTCGACTGTAGCCAGTCATTCATCAGGACGGCCTGGGGGTGGAGTTCCCAGAGGTAAAGGCCATATATGTGCGGGAACTTGCAGAGTCCACACAAAAGGCACAAACACAACCAGATTTAAGCAAACAGCCCCTCGGGGTGAGAGGCCTGTATAAGCCTGTTGGGCCTGTCACCGTGGCAATCTATGCAAATATCCTACATGCTTCCAGAACTTTCTAATCCTGAGCCGCCAAAATGCTGCGTGCCGCTCATATTTCTTTATGGCGCTTTGCAGAAAAGGGAATCAAGAAGGCGAAATGAGTATCGTCATATACATACGCACACATCTCTGTCAGGCAAGATGAGCATGGTGGGCTCTACAGCACAAGTCAAGAGCAGACTGAATAAGCACAAGATGGATATCTAATCTGCCCGTCTCCAGCTATCCTCCTTAAGCATATTAGCTTGCTAGAAACCTCTGGACACCCCTGGGGCACTCCATTACGGCACTGTGCTCTATGCGAGGTTCACACACACTAATGCAATGCACCTAGTGGACCATGCGTGCATCAGAGGTGCCATTTCCACACAGCCCCAGCCCTCTGCTACTTAGTCAAGCCATTCTTTGTATTCCACCTGTAGTCTCAAGTGTCTGTCTGGAGCTAATTAAAAAGTTTTCTTTACGATCAGATCTCTGGCCCCTGAGGGCCGAGACTGGAGACCCCTTGGCATTTGTTTTTCTGCCTGTCTCTGCCAATGAAAGTCCGCTGATCGTACATCGCTTGCACATGAATATGCAGCTCTGAATACCACCCCCCCCGCCCCAGCAGTAGCTATACCCCCCACCCTGCTTGCGGAACTGGTGACAGACGCCTGTCCCTTCACCAGCTCTGTCCTCTTAATCCTTTTTTAATAAGAGGGGATTCATCAGAAATTCTAGGGGCTTAAACTAAATTTTAAATAAACACAGCATGCACTCCCCCATAAAAGACATACGTCTTGCCAAGTTACACCTTTCCAGTTCAGGAAAGCCAGCTGCAAAGGCCTGGAGGTGCCTGTCTGAATGCTGATTGGATCCCATCTCTCTGACACTGCAATACTGACAGATAAAATGTCTGTTCAGAAAACAAGAACTCATTCTGTAATGCAGCACAGATCAGCACAGATTATCACTCCTTTTAGAACAACAGAGACCTTGGAAGAAGTATTGTAATCCTATTGATGCCTGACATGTTTCTTCCTGTTTAACAAAGAATAATGACTGAATTTACTGTCTATAAGGCAAATAACACTTATAAATAATAACTCTTATAACCCTACCAGAAAGCAATAATCTATGGCATATTATTTATTTCTGTGGATTAAGCCATTATACCAGCCATTATACTAAAGTTCTTGTGCTTTTGTAACAGAGTATCAAGCTCAGCTAAATATTTGAAGTGGCAAAACCAAATGAACAATACATCTGCTGGAGATCCTTCCATGCATTTAGACATGATCTTTTCTTTTGAGTGAACATTTATCTCCTGGTTTGCTGTTACATTGGCAAGCCCAAAGTGAAATAAGACACGATGCTATGGAGGCAGCTCTGCGACATAAAGACTGCAATGAATTGGCTCATGGCAATACATGCATATAACAGGGGGCATTGCTTCACAAATAACCATTTTAGTGTGAGCCTGTGTGTGAAAACTGCCATTATAGTCAATTAATCGCACACCACAAAGGACTGTCAGTCACAGGTGGCGAAACTGAATATGAAAGCTGAACTAATTTTCATATGGATGGCTCAAGAAAGTTTGCTTTACTGGCTTTTGCTCAGCGATTGGCTGTTCCCGTGGCGACGTGCCCTTCCTGACATTTTCGCCTATCCAGATAAAACCAGGGGCTTGACGACCAAGGTCACTTTCCGACTGCTCCCGTGGCCTGAAATCATCTGTCCCGCATGGCCAACGTCTGTCATTAGCCACTTGATAGGAAGTCTAAAATTAGCACGTCTCCGAGATGGGGTGGGGGAGACAAATCAGCTAAAATGAGAGGATACCATCTCACTCACTATAACTCAAACAATGCTCTCTCAGCAGTGATCTGCACCCACTACAAAGGGTGTGCTTTCACGGGTAACCATCCTTTCCATACTGGACAAGGGACACGTAGAAAATAATACAATTACTCAATACAAAAGTGCAGAGTGATACATTATAAATGCCATAATAATATAACAAGGAAGGGTAGCCCTGAGCTTTAGACCACCAGGGTTGTGGGTTCTACTCCTAAATCTATTTCTGTGTGTGTGTAATTGCATATCCTCTCTATGCTGTGTGGGTTTCCATGCACAGTCCAAAGATGTGTAGTTAGGTAATTTTGTGACTCTTAATTACCCATAGTGTGTGGGTGCCCTGTGATATTTAAATTTGACTCACTTATCTGATGTGTTTATGCAAAGTCACATTAGAGGGAAGGGCTACAATTTCTGTCAGCTGCATGGTATCCTAACCCACAGCCTTTGTGTTGTTGAGCTCCAGAGGCACCAGTGACAGAGTACTGGGAGAGGCTCCAGGTGACCCTCTACTGGCTAAGTGGCTGGATTATGGGGGAATGTTTGGAGCTTTAATGATGTGTGATAAATTTTTATAACACTACAACATAATCACAACTGGGCTTCTGTATATGGCGTTAACATACTGTCCCCCTGTTCAGGTAAGTCTTTTCCCTGTATGCTAAGTTTCCGCTCCCACAGCCCAGAAGACTGAAGTTAGGTGAATCAGCGGCTCCAATAGTGTGTGACAGAGTGTGGACTGGCATCCAATCCAGGACATATCACAGCCTTGTACCCTATGCAGCCTTGCACCCTATGCTATCTAGACCAGTTTCCTAACCCAGTCGTCGGTGACCCCCCAGACAGTCCATGGGAGGGAGCAAAAATGTGGACTACCTGGTGGGGTCCCTGGAGGACCAGGTTAGGAAACACTGATCTAGACCCCCCTCCGTAGCCTGTTATGGATTAGCAGTTATTGAAAACGTGAAGGTGGAATAAGACACCCAACA
Organism: Petrocephalus sullivani; assembly: GCA_026780845.1. Lineage (NCBI taxonomy): Eukaryota > Metazoa > Chordata > Actinopteri > Osteoglossiformes > Mormyridae > Petrocephalus > Petrocephalus sullivani. Next base: position 10,878,242 of record JAODKM010000016.1, on the reverse strand, counting down.
CCACGGGCACATGCCATTTCTCGTGTTTCCCCAAACAAAAACACAAGAAAACTTCCCAGCACCATCTGAGGGCATGTGACCGAGGCTCATGGCAGGGACAGGGGCCCCGAGCCGCGCCTGTGTGGATCTGCACGTTAATAATTTACACGGCCCACTTCATCACCGTGACTGTGAGGTAATCGAAATGATATCATTACAGGCCAGAGTGCCTAATAGAGATTCATGGCGGACTGGCACTCATTTTTATCTGAGTCTGTTAGGAAATTGTGAGGAGACTTCCGCTCCTTAATTAATCACTGGAGGATGGAGAAGGAGGAGGGAAAAGAACGTGTACGTACCCGGGGCTACGGCAGGTCACTGCCACAACGCCTGCCACATTGCCCCTTCCTGTAGCCCGACGGATCGGCAGTGCACAAGCCAAGGAAAACACAGAAGACTAACAATTTAAGAAACGAAAGACATTTTCAGCTAAAAACACAGGCTGAAATTGGAGGGTGAAGAACTTCATTACGTTCCCCTAATTGCATTCTGATTTCTCAGACCCCAAAAAAACGCCCAGGTGAATAAACTGAGGTGGACTGGCCTGGTAGAAGACCACAGGCCCGTGGGATGGGCTTATTAGCGGCCAGACTTCACAAGAGACCCCACCCCCCAATTAACACGGGGCAGTCCTATCGTGCGCTCTGGGATGTCGGACTAACAATTAAGCTCATAGTCCCGGCACTCAGCGGCCAAAACACTCGTGCCTTCCAGCGAGAGTGCACGCAACGAGGCCTGATTGATTACACTCACATGCGTGGCCATTAGGAAGAGCAAAAAGGAAAAAATAAATCCCGTTCTCTCAGGCCACGGTTCACCTCCAACACAGTAATTTATACCACACTGGTAATCATGCACTTCCTCAGCAATTACAGGCCCACTCTGCTGCAGAAATATTTTTTCTGGCAGCGATTTTCGCTGCCTGGTGACGCGTCCACGGCGATGACCCTAACAACGTCACACATCATATCCTGCAGTAGGTCTGGCAAGCTCACAAAGGGCTAAGGGGCTGACACGCAGCGGTTCGCCCCAATAAAGGGGGGGGGGAACAACCGCATAAGTGATGATGATTGGCTAAGGAAGAGGAAAATTTCATGGTAAGCCAATTAGAGCCAGAGGTGGGAGGGTCTTCACACACAAGCACAAACACACAAGCACAGTCGCACACACAAACGACCAAGAGAAATGCAGCAATGGCGAGCCCAGAGAATTCAAATGTAGTGTTTTTAAACTGGAAGTATAGACATTACGTTTCCTTTACTGAGATAAAAGGCAAGAATGTACATGTTAAATGTACATTATGACCAGGAACAGAGTGTTTGTCCACGTCAGTTGTAAGCAATTTAAATCTCAATATCTACAATAATATATTAAATTTGATATGTGTCTCACATTGTCCCTCAGCAACATTAAAATACCGTAGATTAGTGTACAATCTTTTCTGTTAATAATGCATTCTATAAGTGTCAATTTCATTCATTAAACACATCTAATATTCAGTTTATTATAAATAATTGAACATACAGTTGAATTTAAAATTCCATTGGGGGGATCCAAATTCTGTGACATATTTGAACATTTAAAAAAAAATGTTATGCAATAGTTACTTTCCCTGATAACTAGTTACTTCTATAATGCTATGACTCAGTTACTAACTCAGTTACTTTTTGGGAGAAGTAATTAGGAACCATAACTAATTACTTTTTTTTTATTTTTAAAGTTACCTGCCGAACACTGGTTATTACTCAGTACGGGTTAATCGCAGGTATTTCTGGCCAATTATAAATTTATTATCAGCGAAGTCCAATGTACATCTCACTTCAGCCGAGCACTTATGGAACCCTAACTGCTGCAGGCTGGGGACCTTATACTCCTCTGTGCCCGTCAGCTAATCTACTGGCTGGATGGGTTACACAATCTCTAGCCCCCTGAGTCTCCTAGGCTCCATTGGATGAATGGCATTCTGATTAGATGATAATATTATAACCTTTAGATACATAACAAGCACTCAAATGTGATCCTCCTGGATTGGCATTGAAAGCACATTTGGTTGTTATACTAGACTATCACAGTCTAGCATTTTGCCTGCTCAAATCATGGACGGACACAGAGGGCTTACAGAATTCTGGGGGTTCTGATCTGTTCTCTGTGAACCTGGTAATTTTTGAGCAACATTTTTGCCCTTACCCATCCGTATCTGACCATAGCTTCCGAGGTCAATAACACTCCACGGGACATCAGTCAAACACAGCACTGTGGTAAATGGACACAGTTTCCAGCTGTCTGCAGCACTGGGAATCCTGCCTGGGGTCCATGGTTTGAGGGTAGCTAGACAACGGGGGCCTAACCCTGAAAGCTCTCCATTGAAGCATGGCTGAAGGCACTCCAGCTCTGACTCTGGTATCCTCGACTGACATTACACAGCAGATCAGGACCTTTCTCTCTGAAACCGCACTGATTACTGCAGTGTGAAACCAAAATGATCTAACTGTGAGGAGGAGGGCATTCTATGCCTGTCCTAATTTTGTTTATCTATTACTGGTTTGAATGGTACGTTTTAACAAGAATGCACTTTTATTCAAATCAACCTTATAAGTGCACCTAGCAAGGCAGAGTCTCTGATGCAGTTCGACACCTGTTACCCAGAGTTATGAGTCTAGCAACATGGCGAATCTAGGTAACTATGCACGGCAGTCGCTAGCCTTGGGGCCAGCTGACACGTTCCTCCCTAACGGAAGACATCAAGCTACACTGTGCTGCCTATTACCAAGATATTGTGCGAATGCATGGCAAAAATGGCGTACATTAGTCCAGGAAATAGATTTATAATTTGTTCTCCCTGCTCTGCTGATGAGGAATGATAATACAGGTAGCAGGTGCAGACTGACCTGCCAAAACAATCAACAATATTTGATTACGCTCATGAATTATTCAAATCAGGCAAGTTATCCATTCCAGAATGATCTATATTCTCACATCATTCTGGAGACAATGAGGTTTGTTTTTTTTTCTGCTTTCAGCACGCTAGCCTCCTAGCCACATTTTCTTGTGGCATGGAAACAAAGCAAGAGAGGAGAGCCGCTAACGAGGAAGAATCAGGGGGCAGTTAATGGGGGATAACTGGTGTCTTCTCATCTGACTGAACATGTCCCTTTTACTCATTATCGTCTCCTTGACGCATCCCAAACACTGACTCTCCCATGCCCTCCTTCCGACAATTTTTGAATTTGCAAAAGCAAAACGAAAAACAAAAAAAAACCAAAAATGGCATGGCCATATAAGACCCCACCCCCCCACGGCCACTATATGGCTAAAAATATGTGGACACCCCTATTAATTAGTGCAATTACCTAATTAAGCTACACTCATTGCTAATGCAGGTGTATAACTAAGCACACGTTCACCCAGTCTTCAGAAACAAACATCAGTGACAGAATGGGTGGTTGTACAGAAGAGGATAGTAACTTTCCATTTAGCACCATCATAGGACACCATCTTTTCAACAAATCAGTTCAGCACATTCTGCCCTGTTGGAGCCACCCTGGGCCGAGTCAAAATGACTGGGAGTTCAGTTGTGAAATGGTAGCTATATAAGCTGAAAGGGAGCTGATCACCCAGCATCAATACCCAACTTGAATGCCAGCAAATCCCACCAGCAATGTTCCTACACATAACATAAAGTCTTCCCAGAAGAGTAGAGGCTATTATAGCAGCAATGGGCCAACAAACTTCAAATTAATACTCCTGGTCCTGGAATGAGATGTTGTACAAGCTAGTCGCACATATTATTAGCCATATTCGATTGGCTGATTGAGACTCTGTTAAGTAAATACCCCACAGTACAGGAAACAAAAGGCAGGACGTTCGCTAAATTCACTATGAGGCAAATGCTATGATATATCGTATCTGACTTAATTATATAATTCAAGGTCAACATGTTTTCCATGGTAACAGCATGCAAAGATAACGGTGACAACAAAAAATCTAATTAGTGGAATGCAGGGTTTTTAGGGCCGCATCCAGAGAAGGTCACAATGAAAAATTCATGAGGTCCCTAGCGGAGGTCAACGGCCTTTCTCAAGGCTTGTTTTCACATCCCAAGTTGCTGGTAGAACTTGACACCGTTAGGTGAGACCTCAATTAACAGATGAGACCGTGTGCCATGGACCACCATGCTGACCGGGCTAAGACAACGGCCTATTGTAGTTCCTTCCAGGCTGGATGAAAGTCAAGGTCAGGGGTTGAGGGAGAGGAGGGTGAGGAGCTACTGATAAGATGTTATGGTAATGGGCTCAGCAGTCTCCGGCAGCATCTGTTAGCAAGAGACCACACAGCTAAAAACAACAACAGCCTCATACCCATACAGACATAACCAAGCACATGCGCAAAAAAAAAACAGGAGCCAACTATTTGAAAGCATATACATAATTCTATAGAACATATCTCAACATGTCAATAGATTCCAGGTGACATCCCTGCCCAGCACATCAGGACTCATCAGGACAATACAGGCTACTGAAAAGAGCACCTCTCAGCCTAGAAATAAAGGTCAAAGACGAGGCAACGAGGCAGTGTGCTGCTAGTTCATTGGGGTGGCACTGTCCACTCACAACCAACACGGGACAGAGGAATCCTGTGCAGTGAAGGGAAGGACAGGGGGACTGGTTTTTGAGGAGGACTGGTTCCTAGCCATAATCATGTTGAAACCAAGGCCTGTGAGACAGGGAAAGGCAAAGGGATTTGGCGTGAAGATCGACGGCTGGAGAGAATCTCTTGGTGGGTGGTTGTGTTTCTTATTAGCTCCTCAAATTACTCAGCCAGTCCACAGAGGTCTGATTCACGCCCACCCCCAGCCCTCCAGGACAGCACTTGGCGACCCTCTTTCGCCTCCGCCGTCTGATTATTTCCTGGTCACAAGTCCACCCCCATGCTAAGAAGACAACCTGATAATCCTCTACCTGCAATTATGGGAGCCAACCTGCCTGTCTCCTTTCTGAAGCCATTTCGAGAAAGGAAACTCGTGATGGACACACAGGAATGACACGGCGTGCCATTTTTAAGAACACAACCTTTTCTTTTAGCTCATTATAAAAGTAAATGTGCTGCTCCCGTGACTACAGAGCGATTAGGACTAATTTAATCATCCTTAAAATGTACAAATTGCTCCAATCCCCAACACTCCAACATTAAGAATCAAGAAGGTATCTTTCTGAATGATATGAAGGATCTAGGAGGTTTTTTTTCTTCCCCATGAGTGAGCTTGTTTTTAAAACATCTATTTGTGGTGGTGGTGGGGGGGGGGGGGGGGGCCCACCTCTAAAAATCGGGCTGTTCTTCCTTTCTTTTCTTTTCTGTT
>JAODKM010000016.1:10862154-10872747 GCA_026780845.1 Petrocephalus sullivani | reverse complement strand
GGTGGGGGTGGTGGGTGTGGGGGGTGGTGTGTCGATCTCAGAAAATGTGGCTGTTTCCTTGCTCTTGGTATTTCTGTCTTAAACCCATGTGTGTGATGCACATGCAGAAACAACTATCCATCCATCCATCAATTTCCTATACCTGCTTATCCTGTGCAGGGTCTGGATCCTATCCCAAGACAGCGATGGAGCGCCAATCCATCATGGGCAGGAACGATTAATAATAAAAAAAAAGCTGCCCACTTCCGTGATTGGCCTTTGGACCCAGTAACAGCTCCCGTCTCCGTCTGACCTGCCCAGATCACTTCTCACATTGAGGCTGACGAGCCGCTTGAAAACGAACAAAATGAGGTTCTCATCCAATACCTGCCATTTGCCTTATTGCCAGTTGCACACAAGCTCAATATCAGAATAATGCTTTAAAGATATCTGATTCTCTTTCCCTGAGGCACAAATGGGGTTTCAGACTTGCATTATTTAATCTTCTGGTCCACACGCCAGACACGCTGTCCATCTGGTAGAAATGCTGCGTGATAATTGAATGTTTCTCTGGCGATTGTGCTCCACAGCTCTCGTCTTGGATATATAAAATGCGATACATAACAAAGTCATGGGAGAAATTCACCACGTGAAGCCCCAGCTTGAGCATTAGCGACTGCTCCGGCGCATCATGGACATAATCAGGGCGTAATTGCGGAAGGAAAGCTACCGGTTTTGTGTTTCGCTCCTACTTTAAACCATTAGACTCCAAAAATAACTGGCACCGTGCATGCCCTCTGGGTGTGTCCATGTTTGGGCACATTCTAAGTACCTCCTGTTAGGCTGATTTATGGACTCACTAATGGCTGTTGTGATGTTCCCATATTATTGTGATTGTTAAGAAATCAAAATGCTCAATTTGTTGCATTGGGGGGATGCCACTTCAGGTTTCAGTAAACCAGTGAAGGCTAATCTTACATACAAAGAGCTTGTTTGAGATGTTCATGAAAATATGATACACAATGAGATCAAAAACGGCTTGCATTCTGCAACATACATAGTGGCACTGCAGTAATAACCCAAAATACTTGTAGCTGCGTTATAATTAAGGCTAAATTTATCAGTGATAATGACATGGGGAAATGCATCAACTGGCACTGGGGAAAAAGATAAATAAAAATGGACGAAATACAAGTAGTATTTGCCTGTGTATATTTTTTAACACTCCAGCATATAAATAGTTGCTTCCTGGATCTTCATCATTTGCACATTTGACTGCTGTCTTTTGCTGACCACAGAGCTGCTGGTAAACTGTCAATGGAAACATTCATACTTGCGGCCGAAGTCACATGAGCAGCTGTGCTGAGAAATCGGCACGGCTCACAGCTGTGCTGGAGTGAATCTATACCTGGGTTAGGGGCAGTCAATTCCAGCAAACGAGGTTAAGTCGGCGTACGACGTCTGGTTCCACAAGACATCCAGGGCTCCCTGAGCTGGTAAATCTCACTCTCCTCAGCCAAGTTGGCTAAAAACAGCGCCAAATGTTAAATGCTAATGGCAGTGTGCTTCCTGTGTCAACCATTTTTTTTGCAGCCTGCTTGTTCCTGTTTTATGTCAGAGATTCGCTTCCCACCTCACTATTTCCAGACATTTTTTTTTGTTCTGGAAACTACTGGCTTCATTGTGAGTGTCTCAGGACACTTTCCAGACGTGATATTTCCTGCAATAACCTTAGGCCTTCAACGAAAATGCCAAAGTGAGCTGGTCAGTTTTCTGGAGAGCCCTCCAAAAGCAGACAATGTCATGGATTCTTGTTATTCTATGTTATTTGGTTACAAGTAACAATTTTATTAATTATATTGTGATTGTTTTCTTGTTATATACACAGGCACTTTCAGTGGCAATGTCTGGTTGAAAATACCACCACAGCAATACAGAATGACCTTTTAAAATGTCCTGACAGAAAATACAAATACTAGGGTATTACAAAAGAATGTACATTTTTCATATACTTCTTTTTTCCTTGCCACTTGAAGCCCAATTATTTCCTTTTTGAGACATATGATAATTACCTCAGCCAGAATACTCTGTTTTACAACTTAGTGTTGAATAATTAAAGAGCGGGATACTGACAATTTAATACATTTAGCCATGAGTCTTTTGTAGCGTGAAAACTTTGGGAGGCACAACGAAACACAAGGTGACAAAGTACTGACCCAGGAAGATTGATTAAAAAAAAAAAATAAATAAATAAAAAGTCTGTCAGGCTTTTGAGTCTACAACTTATTTGATTTTTTAGTAAAATTCTTTGGGCTACATGTAGTAAAATTCTTTGGGCTAAATGTAAGTGAACAAAGATAAAATCCATCAACTGGGGTACCTTAAACATGATCTAGCTAGCCAAAAAATATCGCTTTGAGATAAAGGGGGATGGTTAGATATTTTATGCTGTAACAGGATGATTTTAACACCATTAAAAATGGTCACCTCTGGTGTCGTTTGAATCTGTTAAAATCATTCACACTGAATCAAGTCGCACTTCCTCGCACCATAATGACATTAATGTTTACTGGGAAAAGTGCGTGTGAGTGAGAGCGTGTGAGTGAGTGGGTGTGAGTGAGTGCGTCGGCAGTGCAGCACGTACTGTATGGGACGCACTCGTACTGAACCTCCAGGTACTTGTATGTCCCGGGACATGGGTCGGGAAACACGTCGGGTCCAGCCACCACTGCACACTGCGTCCGATTGTTGCACCTGTACAGAAGACATTTAAATAAAATGAAACGACAGGAAACATTAAAGGTCATTAAATGACAATATACTGCATAGCGCAACACTCAAAGCTTTACTGACAATGGGAAAACATCATGATTCCGCAGGCTAATCTCAGTCCTGAATGAATGACTTTGAAATGACCACGCTTTGGGATGGATAATCTGTATATTTGCGGGTTGAGCGACTCCATTGTTGTCATTAGCCTCACCAATCTGGGGGGGAGGGGGGCGCAGAGGGACCCCATCCGAATCCGCAGCCATTACCTGAGGTGGGCACAGGCTGGCAGCAGGCCGTGACCGATGTGATGAAGACACGGTCAATCAAGTGCAAAGATCAAGCTGAATGAGGCAGTGCTTCACAGCAACAAGCCAACCCCCCCCCAATCACTACATTTTGCTCTTTGTTAATTGGATCGCCTCCCGTTATCCGTCCACAGGCGGCTGCATGTGAAGAGTAAATATCAAACTTTATTTCCAAATCAAACGAATAAAGGGCAAATATTTATTTATAAAAAGTTCCACTTTCTATGTGGCTTTAGCTAAGAAAGTCATCAGACACATATGAGTCTCCAGCGGAGCGCCTGGGGACAGGAGCCACCTTAAGTAAGATTCATTGCCATTACTGTGCGACGCCCCCGTGGACAGGAACCCAATTGGAGTGAAGCGTCTCCCCTTGTGGGCGACTACAAAGCTGACTGACCACACTGTAATCTGGGCAAATGTTACCCACGCATCATTACGGCTAAAAAATGCATGTGGGGAGCCGGGCCAGGGGCACGCTGAAGAAATGGCTGCTTACGCAGCAGGGAGCCAGCCCCACAGGGGGGCGCTCTCACCCGGATCCAGATAATGAGAGGAGTCTCCTTGCGAGGAGGACGGTGCCCTGGAAGATAAAAGCTCACCCTGCCGCCCCCTCACAGCTCTGCATGCCAAATTAAAAAGGGATTTACGCCCCAGCCTCATTGCACCAGTTTGATCGTGCGCCCCGCGTGGTGCCGAGTGACTCTTTGGTCAACACGAGCCTCGTTTACTACATCCATCCCTCTAGCCACTTTGAGTAACTGCTGCGGAAGGTGCTGTGCAGGTGGAACATGGTAACTGGGGGCCAGCAAAAGCAAAATCAGAATGTTCCTCGAGTGGCTCCCCGACGTATGCATTGCGGTTTGTCACGAATGTTGTGCATCATCGACGCTATAGAATATTGTAAGCGCATTTATCTAGTTAGCACACCGGGGTGCACTTTTTCCACTGCAAAATAACTAACAGGTAGTGGAAATCACACAAATCGCTTGAGCATAGCCAGATGAGCTGGATATTTTTGGTAAGGGGGGGGCAGGCTGGGGGTAGCACACCTCCAAGGTAAAGCAACCCCCCCCCCCCCGATAGATTCTTTAAAAAGTCCTGAAACCCATACTTTACAACATGAACATATATATATATATATATATATATATATATAATCAGAATAACTAAGTACGAAGCAGAACATGACAGTTCTAAAATTCATTATAAAAACAATAGAAAAACGTCGCAAGTCGAACCACATGTCTTTCTTCCACCAATCAGAGAGCACCGGCAGCTTCTGGGTTCATCCTCACTACTTCTCGCAGATTATTTGCCACACGTGTCACACAAGGTCATACCATACAATTAAACCACCCTTTCGTGTTTTAATTGACACCAATTCCTCAGTAAATAATCGATGGGGGGAGGGGGTGTCAGGGTCAGGGCAGCAAATCCCATCTCCTTTTCTACATTATTAAATCAGGACAATGTGTCACCCGCCGGCCCTGAGGACAGCCAGATCGTACGACTGGGGCGCCTGTCCATTCTCCAGAGTTAATTCCTTCGCTGTAAATGTCAGTCAGACACAGCGGGGTCACTCCTGCAACATGGTGGTGATTAAAGAGGGCCGCTTATCAGGAACCCTTCTCTTTTTCCAGCCTGTGCTCCATTGTAATGGAAAAGTAACTGCATGAGAAACAGGTCTGGGAAAGCAGAGTAGAATTATATTACTAAGAGGTCCTGCAGGTTTTAAAGGGTGAATAAGCAGAATGAATACAGTCTATTACATTGAACAGCACTGCCTTATGGGCCAGTAAAGTTTACTCTACTGTTAAAACAACAAAAAAGAGAACACAAAATGCTATTACCCCTCCCATCCTCCAATTGCTTATCCAGTAGAAGGTTGTCTAGTCAGTTCCTCACAGGGTGCACATGTACACTTTTGGCAATTTAGGGACAGGGATTCATCATGTCTTTGGGCTGGAAAAGGAAAGCAGAGAACCCAGAGAGAACTGAAACAGCATGGGGGGAATATGCAGTGCAGACCCAAAGCCACAAGCCTGGAGGTGTGAGGCAGCGCTGCTACACACTGAGCCACCATAAAACACCATGTGCATGGTGTTGATTTAAAGACTATATATGCACAGAATAAGAATATGAACCATCTTGCAGGCTGTGAAGAACATAACATTCCCCACGACAGCACTACGCAGAGCCATCTGAGAAGGATTTTTATAAGAAGGTCTTTAAGCTGATTGGCCGGTGATAGAGTGCCAATAGGCTGATGGAATCGAATCAGGAAGTAGTCCTGGTGTAGGCTTGGCATTCACTTCAATCAGTGGAGTTTACAGTGGAGCTTCTCCCTCAGAGTCCTGGGCAGAATAATCACTTACAGGCTCAGCATGCTTGTCTGGTAACCAGACATCCTCACTCGCAAATCACTTTATTAAAATGTGCACAGATTTATGGATGTGTGACAGTCTTGGTCATTTTATGGACACTTCTATTAAAAATACTGCTTTGACAGATGCCTGGACAAATCAAGTTTCACCCCCCCAGTTCATGGTATAAAGCTTTTGATAAGTTCACTTACATAAGAATTTATCAAAATATAACTTGAACGTGTCTTATAGACAGATTCAATTACATTCAGCCTCAAAAAACATTCATATTTTAATTTACTTATATGTGGAATTACATGTGGAAGATATTTTACCAATTATTAGTTAATTTTTGGAAGCATTGCCAATTTGTGTGCAGTAGTTACTATATTTCAATTTATTTTGAATGACTCAAGCCATAATACTTCATTTTTAAATGTTTTCGATATTTTTGTCATCTTGTACATCTTTCCGCATGGCCCCGTACTATATTTAGGCAACGGCCTCCAGCCACGAGAGTTCAAGCTGTGGTCATGACCAGCGATTGCACGTTAGCTCCTCTACCCATCCCATAATGAAAATAAAGTCCTTTATATTTCTAGTCACCAGCCTTTCTTTTACCCAGAATGCACGTGCCATTGACAGACACGATGTTCTCGCAGCCACACACAAAGGTGTTCGCACTGATTAGAGAAAGGGCGTCTTTCGAAGCTCACACCCTCCGTGTGTCGCCCCGCACTTTCGTTCTTGGGGGATTGTTTTCATGGCTAGGCAGCTTGTCAAAAGCGGCCAAAATGTTAAACATGTTTACAGTGTGTCCTCAGAAAATGCCGGAGTTGCGGGAGAGATACAGATATCTGCCACCTACCCAGCGACTGTTGACAGCCGGATCGAGTAATGAGCCAAAACACTAAACTGAGACTGTCATATCACTCAGACTGTAAGACATAAATACAGAGATCCTTGAAAATATAAAGCTAGAGACCCAGATGAATCCTTGCTAACCAAACAATAAGATCCACTCCTGTTTCTTTTTCTTAGTATTTAACCATCAGCACCTTGCCCATAAAACGTTCACTGGGTATATTTTTTATATTTTGGCCAGAACGCCTCAATGACCTCATTCGCCATTAGTCACCCCCCCTAAGATCAGAGCACAAATAAAGGATTAGCGACTCTGGACGTGTCCCATTTGACAGGATAAACGAAAGCTTAATAAAATCAGGGCCTGGCATAAAAGACACTAAAGGCCAGTTTGTAGCCCATGGGTGTCAGCTGGCTGAGGGGGTCTCCGAGCAGCTAGACCCATGTTTAATTACACAGGGTTTCGTCAGGCCTGATTTCGGCACCATGGGCTCTGCTTCCCGCAATTCTATATGGGTCCTAGGGACAAATCAATTGATCATTTAGTCCAGGGGTAGGGAACCTGATCCATGGAGAGCTGTGTGTGGGTGCGGGTTTTTGAGATGACCTCTCAATCAGCCAATAATAAAGCATTGGTTGTCAGCTCCTGCCCTGGGGAGCCAGTCTTATTGGCTGATTCAAAAGTCATCCCAAAAGCCCACACCCACACCGGCTCTCCATGGATCAGGTTCCCTACCCCTGATTTAGTCAATCAATCAATAATACAGTCATGAGTTTTAAAACGTATAAAAAATTGACTCTTTGCCACACTTCACCATAATCACTGACTGAATAAATTCTCATTTCTGGACAAACAGATGCCTTCTTACTGCTCAATTGCATATCTAAGACCAATCTACCCTGAGTGAGAACAGCCCTCTCTTAAATTGCTAAAGACACTGCTGGATGGCACACAGGCCAATATCCAGGCCTCTGTACTGTATTTCTGTAATTCTCTTTTCAAGGGGTTAGTCTGGGAGGGAGGGAGGGAGATGTTATCCTCAAGAGGGCATCTTTCTTTTCCTATCAGGGCTGCTTTCATTCCATAGCCTCACATTCCTCCTGCCGCTGGCCGGCGTGGTTGTGAAATGTTCAGTTCACGGGGGGAAATGGCAGCACCGCTACAGACACACCGCTAGTGGGGCAGGGGGAGGGGGGCACCAGACTGCGTGGCTGAGCCACTTCACCTGCCCGTCGAATGACTCGCGTAAAAATGATAAAAGGATAAACAGCAAGTTCTGAAATTAATGTGACGGCCAGCCTCAAAGCAACACAACAAGATTCCCAGGGAAATATGAACTTCAAGGTCTTTTGGGCTCCTCCATTGATTCTCCTTTAACTGAGCTTCATACCCACTCATTATGCAAACATTTATGAGGGGCATCTTAAAAAAATACTGCTAGGGACATAAAAAGGTGTGTCAGGGCAAGCCCTAATAGAAAATAAAACAAGCATGAAGGTGGAGTACTGGACAGCAGGAGGCAGCCGAAATTTGCATCGCAGAGGGGAATCGATCGGCACTCAGCGAGAAGTTTAAAGAGTCACTTAACAGCACTAAGAACGAGTGGGCCACGCTTAATCTGCACTGTACATCCTGCAGACTATGCCCTCCCAGGTGGCCAGAGCCGAGGATGATGGGGAATTTGACGGCACATCACGTGCATCTGGCCAGCAGGGCGGCGAGCTTGTTCAGTTTCGAGTTATGGATTTCACACGCTGTCATTCTTAGCTTTGGCGTAATCCTTCCAAGAACAAAGAACAGTTAAAGAACATGGCTGCAATTGTGCAAAAAAAAGCAATTGCATTAGAGGTTAGCAGCTATATTGCGGTCATCAAATGAATTGTCCATCATCGTTTGAGTGGATAAATGCGAAATGTGTATATCAAAAGGTAGGCCTGATTTACATTCATAAGAGTTTATTCCGGTGTGTCAGTGTGGGGAGAGAAACTTTTGTATTTCCCAATAAAGCATATGACCCGCATAAGTGGAATAAATACCAGAATCAAACAAGAATTTTTATCCTCTGAAATACCATTCGGTCAACGCAAAGTTCAGATATGAGCAAAGCCTTTTGTTTTCTATTCTCCAGATGATTAAATAGTCTTTCATCTAATGTCCAAAATAAAGTCGAGACTCAGCCCCCCAAAACTACAGAGACCATGGAAGAATGCGGGGGAGGGGGCGCAAATGAGAAGATGATGTCAAAGGTGGAAAGACCAAATGTCCAGTTCATACAAGACCACTGCCAGATGATAAAGATCCCAACCTGTGACAATGATCTGCCTCACCATCAGTTATTGCACCGCAGAGCTAGGCCCCGAGAGAAGATGTGCACCTACAACCACCCCGCAACCAAATCCTGCTGAGACACTTGAACTGAAGTATTTCCATAGACTGGGCCGGCATCCCTTCTACTAGGTGTCAGTGTCTTTCCTAATTTGAAGTAGAAAGTTCAAAATGTTCACCAGAATGTTATATTTTGCAACTGTCAAAAACTGTCAAGAGAGTTTTAATAATAGAATAAAATAATAACTAGCAGGCAAAACCTACACAGACCACTTTAGAGGCCAGATAAACATATTAGGAGAAGCTCAAAGGGACTACATAGAGGGACTTAAATTAGATGGTGGGAGGGGTTTAAACTGACAAGTGGGAGGAGCTTAAAGCAGCATGCACTTGAACTTATTAGTGGGTGGGAATTAAAGTGGCAAGCAGGAGAGGTTTAAACAGTCTACAGGGATTGGTGAAGCACTCCAAACGGGTTGGTGAAGACGGCTTTAAGGATGTAGTGGGAGGGGCTCACACAGGTTCAATCCAGGCCCCGCGGTTTCGACACACCGGCACTTTTTTTGGCTGCCCTGACCACTGAAGGCAAACCGCGGGGCAGGGCCCCATCCCATCCGCTTATGGGAAGCACGGTCCCTTGTAAAAGATGCAAGGGCTGTGGGCTGGCCTCCAAGCCAAGAGCACGGACAGCGTTAGAAGGGCTGCAAAGCAATCGAACGGAGCCGTGCAACTGCGCAGCTCCCACGACAATTATTAAACCCATCATTATCAGGTAAGTAAAAACGAAACATCCTCCACATTAAATGCAGCAGCTGTGGAAATAAACATTAATTATAGTAATGCCAATTTCCCGTTGGACTTTCAGAACTTCATATATATATATATACATATATATATATATATATAAATATATATATTTTTTAATAATAACCACAGCCAGAACACCCAGCCTTCAGGTCCGGTGCCACACTTACATCATTCCTACATCTGAAGGGCACATTCCTGGGGGACAGAGAGTCAGTGTTTTATAGCATGTGCCCAGAGATACAGCTTCCGTCCTCATGAAAGAGTCCAACCAAAAGCATTGTTTTACAACATTGGCTTTTCAAAGTTCTCCTCTAGATTCAAACATTCATTTGGAACCAATTCTAAGTCACATACCAGCTGCATTCAAAGGTGAACTCAGTTTGATGTAAAGCATACAATAGTATAAAAAGCCATTTCTTCAATTTATCCCTTTGTCATATTCATGTCATTTTCCCATTCAGGCAGAAAAGTCACAACCATAAATGTCATGCAGGAAAGCAAACAGCGTAACAGTTCAAATGCTTTTCACCAAATGACCATGGTTCCATTTAGTTAAGAATAACACTTTCATTATAAGAAATCCGTTATTCTTCTGCTGGGTTTGTTTATGTGCTGAAACGCTGCACTGTCACTGGCGCTTGCAGGATGACGCTCCTGCTATAAGTGGACGTTAATTTCCCTCAGGAATGCTACAAGGAGAGACCTACGTAAGATACCTAAAGAAGGAGGGCCATGTGCTGTCACAATGCAGGAACAAAGGCAGCTCTGTGACTCCCGTGCCGGAGTGCAGCACACTGGGAATTACAGTGTTACACTGTGCAGACACTTGTGCTACGGTAATGGCTGCAAATGGTATACGCATGCTCGCTCCTTAGGGAATCGCACCTCTAGTACCATCCCTAGTCAGATAGGCTGGGGGAAGCGTCACCACGGGGACAGCGCCACGGAAACGTCCCAGTCGGTGCCTTACTTCCACTCCGTCAAAAATTCCGGCCAGCAAATGTGGCGTTGCTGCTCCTACAAAGGGTGGCGTCTTGCGACTTGGCTACTACAGCTGGCTGGCATACCCCAAACACACACCAATAACTAAGGATGGGCCCCCACTGCCACAGCTGGGGCACCCACAAGTAATAAAACAAATGCAATATAATGCGTATCTATCAAGTAACGCTGTGAC
>JAODKM010000016.1:10851664-10862054 GCA_026780845.1 Petrocephalus sullivani | reverse complement strand
CCACTGCCACAGCTGGGGCACCCACAAGTAATAAAACAAATGCAATATAATGCGTATCTATCAAGTAACGCTGTGACATCTGGTCTGAAAGGGGGGAATCCTTAAAGAATATCTTCTCTCTTTATGAAGAGATCCTATCGATCACGAGTGGGGTGTGTTTCTCGGTGGGTACTGCGATGCGTATCATGGTGGTGCTGACACACCGGATGGCAGAGACCCTGGCTGCCGTATCCGGGAAGGCGCAACACAGGCTTTTTATTTATGCATTTTATTTTGGGCTCTGTGTGCTGTGCTGAAAAGCCAGCTCATGAATTTCAGATCCCCGAAGCGAAATGCACCAGCTGCTGGGGTGTGGGGTGTGGCAGAGGTGAGAGCAGTGGGACCAGCCTTTCGAGGCATCGGGTCGTGTTTGTTACGCACAGAGAGCTCCGAAAGCTGCCATTTAGAGTCAAAAGTGCTCTCGAAAAGCGTATGTGGGAACACGCGAGGCGCCCTGGTGGGGAAAGAAAGAATTTAATCCCATCTCCAGCCAGGCCACCTTTCCCTGAACCGTCACCGGCTCCCAATCTCTGAATGAAAAAAAAAGTCCCTACAAAGAATTGCCTTCGCATAATACTTCATAGAACTAAACACACAATCTGAGTAGCCTCTGAGCTCAGTCATTTAATTTCCATTCTGCGTAACCATGGAAACCCTAATGTCCAATTCCAGAGGTGGCTTCCGGCGCTTTCTCCCCGGTTCCCGCCATGGCAGTGTGTTCCGCCGGTATGCTGAAAACATGGCCCTAATGAGCTTTCCAGCGGCTGCGCGCCTTCCAAAGAAAGCGCCCCCTAAAAACAGCAAAGTGCTGGAATTAGCGCGTGAATTCGCACCATCAGTGATGGAGGCCTGCCCGGATCTCAGGTGAATTTATAACTATCTGGCAGCTTTTACTGCCGTCAAAGAATCATTTTCTCCAGGCCAGAGGCTCACTGCAAGCAGCTGTCAGCACAATTATTTATTCCACATATAAAAACATATAAAAATATATGTTCAAATTGGCAAATCTCTCAGGATTTTCTTTTTTAAATGTAACACTGAGGATATGAGGATATTAAACAAACCAGATATTAATATCCAAGTAACCGACTTCATCTTTACAGCATCTGTAAAATAGTTTTCTGGTCTGTCTGGTGTTATTTATGGCGGACATAAAAACCTAATGAAATGTGGCACTGAAGCCCTCAGTGACACCGCGGTAACCTGCAGGGATTAATGCATGGCTGCTTTTGGGAGAAAAAATGGCATTTACCAGTGTGATGGAACGTCTTAATTTAGCAGCTGATTCATCAGCAGCGTGCAGAAAAGGGAAGGCAGCGTATCGACACTGGCCGGTCCAGCCGGCACAGAGAACCCAGCGCGTAAAACCACTGGACATCAACTATTTCATCAGTAGTTGATTTGGGTCTAATATTGAGCTTCCTCACAGGTGATGAAGAAGTGTGAAGACCATGCTGCTCGTGGAGTAGACATTGGACATCAGTGAACCTGCACGAGGCAATACACCTACGCCAGCTGATGGATGGTTGATGTCTTCTAGAGGGAGAACGGTCAGTGTGACTGCCAGAGAGTGTAAAAGTAAGTGGGCCAGGGGGAATGTCCCGCACTACTGTGTCCCTGTATGCATCCCAGGACAGAACATCCCGGAGATTTCTGTCCAACCTGGCGTGGTGACACTGTCCGACTGGATTTGTGGAGCGTGTCCGAGGTGCTGACGGAATGTGTCTCTCTCGTACATTCCAGGAAGCCTCTGGAGATGCACCACGGATGTGGAATGCAAAGTAGGTGTCCTTAAGAAATCCCTTGCGTCTTAACAACCGGAAAAAGTTACGTGAAACAACTCAGACTAGTGCTTGGTATGGACACTGTTAAAGGATCCATTGGAAGAAAGATGAACATATTTCAAATGGGTCTTTAAAAGCTTATTTTGAAAACAGGATGTTTAACACCTGCATCACAACAATAACATATATATTTTTGAGCTTAAACGTATCTACGGTTGACAAACGGGACAAATGGATGAAAGGACAGATGGACATAATAGTACCATTTCAGCTACACCCAGACTACAAAGGAACGGACATACAACAGGATTTACAACAACAGAGCAGAGCACCCTTCTCACGTTATGATGTGGCTGAATTTCACCATCTGCCTGTGTGCTCAATCAAATCTGGGCATTACAGCAGGCGGAGAACATTGTTACGCAGTCTCATCAGCAAGAGCGATTCTCCCATTTCCTATTTTTGTTACTAAACTGACTCCTCACCCCAGGGAATGCTTTAGCGGAGTAATGTGAAAAGTACCCCGACCTCTAGCTGCCATGGACACAAAAGAATCTGGACAATTACGCAAAGCAATCTGCATTATTAACACTTTAATTTTTGTCCATCCTCTTTGGTTAAATTAAACGGTCCGTTCAAAATGTCGAACAAGCCCTCAGGGCTAAAATCAAGCCTAAATAATGCAGCGACGAGAAGGAGAGAGGGCAGATTCAGCCAGTGCAAAGTCAGAGGCCATGCAGGGTACCTAAGGTGCGTAACATTGCGGCACAAATCTTCTCAGTGGAAACGATGGAATCTGTGAAATTTCAAGAATGGAGTTTGACCCAGATTAATGCAAAATCAGTGACACGCTGACATATTTGCTGTCAGGAGCCTGTATCAGGCGGATACAAAATGAACAAACATGGAGTGGTCACTGAAGATATTCCACACTTTGTGCGACGTCGCATTATTATTACCCTCTTCATGATCATTAACATAATAATAATAATAATAATAATGTATCACTTATCATTATAATAATAGTAATAATAAGGGCAGTATAATGATGAGTGTCTATTTTTTCTTGAGTGTGACAAGATTGTTAATTTCAGCCCTTTGCTCAAACCTATTTAGTTCATTCTGAAGTTGGCATGGCTCTGCAGTGGGCACCAGCATTGCCTAATACCTCCAGGGGTGTGACTTTAAATCTTTCCCTTCTCCTGTGTGTGCAGTTTTCCTGTGTTTTATGGGTTCTCTTCAGGCATTCCAGTCTTCCTCCACAGCCCAAAAACATGCAGTTAGGTACACTGGCATCTCCGAGTTCCCCTCAGTGTGTGTTTGTTTGTGTTTGCGTGTGTGTGTGGCCCCTGCTCTGTGCTCTCTGGGACAGGCTCCAGGTTCACCACAACCTAGTACTGGATAAGCGGTTGGAAAATGGATGGATGGATATTTAAAGACCGCTTGAGTTCAGGTGGTTATATCAACAAAATATAAATAACTCATGCAAACAAAACTAAATAAACCCCTTTAATATCCCAGGACGGAAATGTTCAAAAGGTTTATGAGCAAATAGACATTTAAGGAATCATGTAATTTTAGGCCAGTTATCAGGAAGTAGTCTGTACTGAACAGTTCCTCAAAGATCATCAAAGGCAGTGTCAAGGTAGCACTGTGAGCACTGAGAAGTAAAGAAAGCTGAATCTAGACACAGTCATTTACCTTCAGAGGGGTGATGTGCCTAGTCTAAGGTAGAAAAAGTATTGTGAACTGAGTGGTAATCCTGAAAAATAGGAGCTGTTACTCAACCAAATTGTTATCCTGTTGTTTGCCTTGAACATTTTCTGCCAAATAATGTCAGATATTTTTCCTATTTGCATAAACAGACAGGCACTCTGAGAGTGAAATGAAAATAATAAAAAACAACATTAACTGCAGTAGGATAGAAACATGTTAGGATGCCAACGCCTTCATGTAACACGATTGTTATGAAGATCATGTCTTTCCACCGATGCGCAGAATTAGGCTGGAAATATGTTTTAAGTAGCTGATTTAGCATGCCAGCAAAAGAGACGGCCTCTAACTATAACCAGTGACTTGATGCATCAGCTTCTGAAGCCTTAACTGATGTAGTGGCCTGCCAGCCAACCCTAGACAAGGCCTAAACCCATGAATGGATTCTTACGGGCTGCCCATCAGGGTACCTCAGAGTGGAGTTCATGGTCTCAGAACCTCCATAACCTTCCTTGACTCAGTGTTGCCAGGACAGTGTTCATTTTGAACAGGAGCAAGCCTGGGTAGGGGACGGACAGGAAGGTCTTGGTCCCCAAGGCTGAGGACTAACCCAATATCCAGGTACACAGAAGTGGGCTGGCAGCCACAGGCTGGGCAAAGAGAACAGCTATGAGAAGCTCTGAGAGGAAGCCCGTCGACAAGAACAGACTGGCTGGGGTCACAGGAGAGCCTGGACCATCTTCATAGAGAGGGGCTCCTCAGAATAACATGGCACAGCTGTGAGAATCATGCAGGCCAGACGCAAGCACGCACATTAAACACTTCAAATGTGCACAGTATGTTTTCATGCGCCACACAAACATACACAAGCACTAACACCATGGAAACACAGTTCACACAGGAAAAGATAGTAGCAAACACGCTTCAGATATAAATACCCCACAGGCAAACGCAATCATACTCACACAATCACACATCCTGCATGGATAAGGCCTGTAAACACACACCCATCATATGCACTGCAGGAACGACGGAACCACACAAACCCCGCGGCACAAACAAAACACAAATGCACAAACAGAGGCTATGTGAAAATGCACAGCAACATGGCGACCACCGCGCCATGACAGTGAGGATCCACGGACGGGCCAATCGCTTACATTAAGCTAGTCTGGGGTGCCCTGTGTTAGCATGCCTTTGCAAATGGAGGTACCTGTGTGACAGCACCAATCACATGCTGAGGTCCTGGGCCCCACCCAATCTCTGAGTTGGCCGAGGAGGCCACTGCCCAAAACAGGTGACCCTTTCATCAACTCGAACAATGTTATTATACCCAAGCACGTTGTCACATATCCAGCGAAATAAGCAAATAAAAATAAACACCAGCTTAGGGAGACCCTAATCCCTGACGGATCTAAATTCATGGGGGGCATCGTTTAGGTAGCTAAATACTTCCCATTATTTTCAATTTTCACTGGGTGAAAGCTGTGTGTGGGGATGGGGAAGGCCTGGGGGGGGGCAGTCAGGGAGGGAAGGAGGAGTGTAAACGGGAGTTCAAGGCCAAGGCAAAATCACAAGCCAGGGCAGAGCTCGATGTAGCCAGGGAAAGAAGAATCTGCACTTTGTCATAACCCCACATGAGGGGGTCTGACGCTGAGGGGGCCACAAAAAGGTCAGACTGAAAGGAACCCCAGCGTCGGAGTAATCCAGCTCGTTAGACGACCACCATTCTGACATTTAGATTTCCAGGCGGTAGGGCAGGAAGGTAGGGTGGCGTGAGGCTCGCGCACTGAGAGATGCGATCCCCACCTACCGATGAAGAGAAGAGCAGCGGCACGGGGGCGGCGGGTGGGGACATCAGACAGCCAAGCCTCCACCCCAGCTGCCCCACTCTCAATGGGCCTTTTCATCGCAGCTCGAGCGCGGCAGTGTGGGACGTGGCAGAATTCGGTGGGACCCCACGTGGGGCCGCGTCGCAACAGAGAGCCATTTGTGGCCTTGTCTGCATAAATAAAAATGCCAAAAAATGGCTTTGTTGCATTATTACTATTATTATTAATAATAATAATAATAATAATAATCAGGAATTTAATCTGCCATTTGGATCCAGAGTGCCTCCACAGGCCCTGTGAGAATCAGTGAGTCACATGACAGAAGGTCCCCAGGTTCGACTAAGCGGTAGCCAAACTCTAAGCATGCTGTACGTCTGGGCCGCACACTGACAGCTTATATGGACAAATTTAACTGCTAAATATAAGTGCGGTGGGGGGTGGGGTGTCTTATCAGGAGGAGGGGAGGACAAGGAGGGAAAAAAACGACAGAGTTGGCAGAAGGAATAATAAATAACAAGTGGTATGAAATAAGCAGGAAAGAATGCCTGCCTTTCCCTCTTTGTTTAAGTGCTCCCCAATTCAGGAGGAAAGTTATATAACAGAAATCGGCGGAAGAGAGCCGGCTTTAAATTCCAAAAGTAATCTTTAAACATGGCAAGCATTTATTGGTTAGTCTGCAGGCAGCACACTGCTTCCAGTGTAGAAGACAATTTGGTGTAAGAGCCTTTTATCTTATTGCACTTTTCCATATAGTGCTCTCCGAGGCTTAAATAGTTCTTCCTGTAATGCATTGCCATGACACACGTAATCAACGGCGCGGGATTTCATAAGGAGATTAATAGACGAATGGACAGCTTATCTATAACAGTGACAACAAGGGGGAAGCAGGAGAAAGCAGGTTACGTTTTGGTTGCCATGGGCACGCAAGCCAAGCCCACGCCTCTTTCTGTGTCCACACGGGCCGCTTCCCTCGAGCTTCTCATGGAAATCGGCCCTTCGCCTATGAAGCTGTCCCGCAGCACTTTGTGGCGGATTTCCCGGTGGCAATCAAACACTTAAGCCTATTTGCTGATATAGGTAACATTTTCCCCTCGAATTAAGGTGGTTAAATAATATCCAGAGCAATGTGTGTAAAAATGTAAGAGTAGAGGCTGCTGGTAGGGCCGGAGAGGACGGGCAGATGAGCTCCTGAGAGGACGGGCAGATGAGCTCCTGAGAGGCCGTGACCCCCGTGGTTTTGATTACCGGCCGATCTAACGGGCCACTCGGCGTTAAATATTTGCATTGCGTTCATCCTGTGCTAGAGGGCCACCCGAGAGGAAACTCTGAACAGCTGTAAACATAAACCTCAGCACGGGGGACCCCAGGCTCCGATCCTCAGAGCCTGACATCCCATAAATGAGGGAGGCCAGAGCTGTCCAGTAACTAGATTACACAAACTTAATTATCCTGCTCCCCATCCTTACTCACAGATGTTCCAACTCCAGCCAACCGAGCACAGTTTGAAACATTTTTGTTATTCTTTTCCTTAATTCCATCCTAGTAGATACAGACACATTTTTCCTTTCGAAAATGACCCTTTCTCTATGTTACATCTTTGCCGACACTCCCCATATCCGTAAAGAGAACACCGGGCTCCTCGCAGCTGCTTTCCAAGAGGCATACTGCGATGCAAACAAGAAGATAAAATAAAAAGTGAAAGTGAAAGTGTAATTTTGTTTCATTAGAGATCAGGCGAGATGCTTGGCAGGGAATTAAACCTCTGGGCTGCATCGAGCCACATGCGTTTGAAAAACTCTCGTTTGCGGCGCAACATCACAGTTTCGGGGCTGAAGGGCACGGCAAAAATCAAACTTTATGGCTAATCTTCTTTACAGAAAAAAATAAAATCTAACGAAATAAACAGTTCGTGAAGTAGGTCAGACTTTCCAGCCTGATGAAAATCCATATGGATATTAGCGGTGGCAGGAACATGGGAAGAGAGATGCGGGCATGTCTCTTGGCAGACTGAAGAGTCTGCTCGCCGGAGATGGCGGCATACGGGATGGATTCAGGTGGCTGCCTCGTCTTCCCTTTGGCGGCGGAATAACAGTCAGCAGAATGTGGTTTGCTCTGTACAAACGCACGTGCCTTTGACAGTGTGAGTTCATGACATTAATACCGTCGCATCATCCAGGTGGGTGCTACACAGTGCTGGAGGATGAAGAGGCTGCCCACTGGTTTTGTAAAGCACTTTGAGTGTCTTGAAAAGCACTATAAAAATGCAACATTCATTCATTCATTTTCCTGCATGACTGTACAGTTTTCCAAATGGCTGCATGGCTATCGGAACGGCCATGTTAGCAGACCATGAGAAAAAGCTCTGTGTCTGATGGCCTCCCATATCAGACGGCCCTGAGCCTTACTATGGGGGAGGCGTGCGGCTCAGTGGGTTAGCAACCTGTACCTGTGATCGCAAGGTCAACAGTTCAAATCCTACGGTGAGCAAAGATACTTCACTGTTGGGCCCTTGAGTTATGGTGAGATCATGAGGAAGACCAGCATCTACACCCTGGGGACACAAAAAAGTAACCAACCCATCGAATGCCAAACAAACAACATGTCCCCCCCCCCCCCCCTACAAATAGGGGCCAGCCACAAGAACCACTGTTCAATTTTATCGTCCATCCAGATGAGGTTTCACTTAGTGAGCTGGCAGACCGGCATGCCGTGACCAGAATATCCACTGCAATCATGCAGCCCAGGACTAATTACATTAATTGAGGCACAAACGGATTGTGAAGAATTCTGATTCACTAGATGGTTGTGGTCTTCAAATATTTTTGTACCGAAATGGATTGTAATCCATATGTGCCGTACAGGACAGATTTCATTTATCCTGCTGCTGGATCTCCATAGATATGAGAGCAACAGCATTACATGTCAAGAAAAGTGCAGACAGTTTCCTTCTACTGGAGCGTCCAACATAAAAGGAAAGTTATGGGAATGTTAGATCATGGTATATTCATCTCAGTGTGGTTAGTGGTTGTGTTGGGGCATTTTCAGAGGAAATGACGCACTAAGTGGTTTGGGCCAGCTGCTCTCGGGGCTCTGTTCACAGTTGGGGCCATTTACTGCTCCTCCTGCACCCGGCCATAACCCTGAAAATCTGCCTCAGGTCGAAACGGTTTGGTGTCTATGTGAAAGAGCAGAAAGCGATAACCGGTTGACTCGCACGTATTAAGACTTTGATGTATGGTGCACACCTCCGCCCTGCTGCGTTAAACGTGCCTGTGGCAGGGGAGAAGGGCCTCACGTAGCTGAGATGGCAGGGCCCTCAAAGTGTAAACAGCTTCCTCTTTGAAGGGAAGTGGGTGACAGCTAGAGGTCAGCTGCATGGATTCTGGCCCCCGGCCTTAGTCCCCCGGGGAACTAGGAGGATGAAGTGAATGCCGACGACGGTTAATCTGGATCACGAGGTCAGACTACCGACACCCCATAAGGGAACAGACTTCAAGAGGACCTATGAGGGTTTTGTAGGACATAGGGGGCACCTATTAGAGTACGTAACAACAGCAACTGTATGACGGCTCCTCTGCTGTTTGCAATGATTTGATGAGTTAAATCACCCTCCAACTGTAAAAGGGCACTAATATCCCTACAGTTTTAGCCAAGCAGCCCCAGGGTATAAAAAGCAAAGAATATATAAATAACAAGAATTTTAGCATCAGGCTAACCTCAGCTCTGTTTGCGAGCTGCGAGTTGTTTTGTTTTGCTCTCCTGTCGATTGGGCATACGAGGGGTGTCCTGGCGACGGGCTGGCCGTTTTCACACGGACCCGCCCTGGGAATCGTCGCTGCAGTCCAGCAGCTGCTGCCTGTACACAGGCCCCATGTGGCATGATGTGCGTGCGTGTTAGCTCATTCAGGCAGGGTTACTGTGCTGTGCGTGCGTGTTAGCTCATTCAGGCAGGGTTACTGTGCTGTGCGTGTGTGTTAGCTCATTCAGGCAGGGGGTTACTGTGCTGTGCATGTGTGTTAGCTCATTCAGACAGGGTTACTGGACTGATTGTACAGGTGTGGCAGGGTCAGGGTGCATAATAAAGACAGACTCAGCTCCTTCAGCTGCTCCAAAACACACAAGTCACCCCTTTAAGACTTTTGTCCACAAGAGACAGAGAGGAAATCCTTAATAAAAATACTATCAGCATTACATTTGAGACATGTTCATTTGAGACTGGGACTTCGCAGCCTCAAATAACACCTCACTAATGTTTTCTGAGGGAGGACCTCAAAAAGGTTGGTTTTCTAAACCTTCTTAAGCAGCCTCATTAGCCCGATCTGAGTGGATAACCCCTGAGGACTGTATGGCGTTCACTAGGGTCTTTCTGGGCCCATCACAAACCCTGTGACCCCCACTGGGGTGTTTCTCCCTGTTCCTGTTCTTCTTCCTCTCAACCTCACAGAGCCATTCACTAAGCACCTGCAAATCCCCAAAGAAATCATCTCGTCATCATGGCGGCCCACAACCTACTGCAAATGCTGATGCATAAAATCGGCAGGACGACACGGAGCGAAGAGAACTCTGCAAATGGAAGTAATCTTGGTGACGCGTACGTATGACACACCCCGATGGCGAGAAAGATGGGAGAAGCCGCCCACCTCTGGGACATGATCTTGTAGGCGTCAGGCAGGTAGCAGCGCGTGTTCTCCATCTGGGCAGGGTCGGCGTCACAGATCTTGTCATCGGTGCGCCCATAGTTGGCGCTCTCGATCATGATGACATCAGTGCCAGGGCAGCGCAGCTCGATGGGGTAGCTCTCGCAGGACAGCTCCCTACGCACCACCGCCATGGGAATGGGGGCACGGATGAAGGCTGTGGGGAGGACAAGACATGCACATGAAGACTATTAGTGAATGACCCAGCGCCTAGCTACTGGGGGGGGGGGGGGGGGGGGGAGGAAAAAAGGAACGGGGCGGTTTAAAAGGATGAAAATACCAAGGGTTAACTTTTCCTTAAAAAATTTAAAATTTAAAAAAAAAA
>JAODKM010000016.1:10811799-10829001 GCA_026780845.1 Petrocephalus sullivani | reverse complement strand
TAATTGTTTATTTATAATATGACTTTTATCTATGGACTGCTGTGTGGATTGTGCCCAGGCTCACCAGTAAAGGGGAGGTTGGTTACGACCACACAGAATGCATGTTTACGTTACCATAGCTCATATTCAATTGCCAGAATACGAGATACAAGTTGAGACCAAGCAAGCAAAGGAACACAATGCCGTTACAACTGCTGCACTACCAGGACACATCACTAGGGCGGTATCATGGGGAGCCACTGCAAACCCTGCCCACCATAAAGGGGGGTGGGGGGGAATTGATCCAAGGACCCGCCCCAGAATCTGTCCCAGAGGCTTGAGGTGTGTCACGAGGACCTCCAAAGCAACCCGTCAGGAGGATAGGAGCCAGGTCGAAAAGGGTGGGGCGAGCCGGTGTGCCAGCAGAGAAGAGGCGCCAGCAATTTGGGCATTGAGCCAAACCTCTCTTCCTGCAGCCTGTGCCAACGGCACGGTCCCGGCCGGGCCTGGAAGGAATAGGCTCTCGTTAAGCGAGACTTCCCACCGACTTAAGGAAGACGGCACTGAGCGGAACCTTCACAACCACGCGGAAGTGACACCAGAAAAGATTCCGGTCTGGCGGAGCTGCGAGGCGTATGTGCGCTCCAACTGAAATGCGGAATGCGATTAGGGAGCCCTAATGATCAAGATGCCCGCATCTATAATCTGCATTCAAATTTAATAAGACCCACAACCATTTTCTGCCCACAGATAAGTGCCCTGGACCACCAGCTTTGCCGAGAAATTATAAATAATGCGATAAAATGAGACACTGTGCTCTCAGCTGGCCCCGAAACCTTGTCTTGGAGGAAGGCCCCGCAATCATGCGCATTGCAGAATTCGGGACCGGGCCGTGCCGACTTCGACGACTCCTTGAGTCGCGAGCCCATTGAATCCATTTCAACGGGCTTCCTGTCAACAGACACACTTGTGAGCACATGTGCACATGCTCGCCCAGTGTGGCGTGCAGTTGACAGTTGCCGGCTGCAAACAAATTATGAGATTGTTAGTAAACACAAGCACAAGTGCCATGGCTCCTATTCATATTAATGTAACCATTCAGCACAAGGAAAACTCATCTGTGAGTCAAAAAAACATAAGATCAAAAAACAGGGACTAAGCCCAATGGCAGGATAGCATAAAAGGTTGTGCCACCCCCTGCCTGGACACCACGTAGGGGCCTTCTGCACCTTGGTTGGCCAAAAGCAGAACAGAGCGAATCCCACCATCAGTCAAAAGCTGAATCTTAACCAGCAAAGACAGCTGGTCCCATTGGCCTCAGAGAAAGTGGGTAGTACTTCATCCAGGTGTGAGCAGCCCGTAACCAAAGCTTACAGTCTGAGACTCAGAAGTGCACAACAAAAGATGCCTGCTGGCTATGCTGTGGCTTTTCGGCTAAATTATGGCACGCCGTGGTCTCAAAATGGATGCGCTCAGCTGACTGCAGGGGAAAAACACACAATGGTAATAAAGAAAATAAGCTTTAAAAAATAAAAAAGCAACACTTGAACATAAATCGCTCGCTTCCCTATTGGCCACATTCACATAGCGGCCATTTCCGGGGGACCTGCCTGCAGTTCTCCGACGGCTGATGGACAGGGTTTATTCCGGAAGATCTCTGGATGCTTTAAATCCTCAAAACAAAAGGCGGAAGACTGGGAGGAGGAAGGGCACTGAGGGGCAGAGCAGTGAGGCCCAGCACCAGGATCATAAAGCATAGCTTTATTATTCTGCGATTAGCGTGGGCCTAAGGGTGGGGGGAGGGGCGTCTGAGGGTTTTTACACAGTGATGGGGGCTGTGATTCATGGCAGAACAAGCACAGAGAACAAGCGCAAATCTCAGGTCAAGTGCAACTCCCCCCCTCCATGTGGGCATTACGAGCCATTTGGTTTGAAGATATACCCAGGAGCTTAGTGTGGGGGGACGCATTACGGTGACGATGAAACCCGGAACTGCAGCAGCGACAGGTTGCTCTGTGCCGCATTCAGGCCCAGCTGCATTCCGCAGTGAGAACGATTCAGTCTTTGTCACCAACCTACTGTCTTCCTTTCCCGTTTGTCAGTGTTGTTTAATTTTAATCATTTAAAATACGCAATCGACTGCTCAGATTTTCTATTCAGCGGTACAAGATCATACAGCCAAAGCCGAATGAGAATGACATCATTGACGTGTGCTGTTTCTCTTCCTGAGATAAGTCATACCTGCACCGGATGAACAGTGCCAGTCAGGCTCTCGGGAGTCAAAGGTCCACATTTATTAAGGTCCCCCCACCTGCTCCCGCCCGCCCCACCCCCACATGTGATTCCATTTTCACAGAGTGCCTCTGGAATCATTCTCGCGCCGCCACTATTCGCGGTGTTAATCACCCATGGCATTACGAGACAGAGACTGCGTTCCTCCTCCCGCAATTTTATCAGCGTCGCGTGGGACAAAAGGTGAGCAATAATCACCCCCGCGGTAGGAAAGCAGTGGGAAAAAAGATGAAGAAGTTAGCAGGTTGGATTTGAGAGAACAAACATTTTTTTAATAAGCTTTCCTGAAGTTCATTGACAGCAATGTAGATTACCATCTGATAAAGACTGCTTGCCTAATTAACACACACAGCTGCAAAGTACGTGAGATGCCAGAGAATCCGCCTTTCAGATGGATTTCAATTACGCAAAATTGCTCAGAATAATTCCACAGCCCTTCAAAGTTCGCTGTGTCACACCCGTTTCCTGTTTGATGGCACAATGTCCTGCGTATGGAGCGGAATTTGTGCCACCTTGAAATGCAAACGCGACTTCGGCATACACAGAAACACAATCGATGGGACGTATTGTCTTACAGTGCGCGGCACACAGAAACTGTGCCATGTGGAAATGCAATGCACAATGGAAATGCGTCCCAGCCCATTCTCCGCGACCACGCCCCCCCGCTTCCTGGAGAGCTGTGATTGGACAGTGATTACATATCGTGGCGGCACGATTTCAGTTTGTACTTTTCGAAAATGAAAATGAGCCGATGCAGCAGAGCAAAGGCGGTCATTGCATGTCAGTGTGATGTGGCATGATGTCTTCGTTTAATGGTGTATAATGCAGACCCTTCTAATTGTTTTTATGGATGGTGGTTAAATAAGATGCGAAGCAATGGAATGATGGTTTTCCATTTCATTATATCACGTTTTCATCGCGACACTCACTGCAAAGCCATGCCTGTTATACACTGCATTCCCACATGGCGCGGTTTCTGCGTGCCGCGCACTGTAAGAATACTTTTGGGGCAATTGTGTTTCCGTGTATGCGGAAGTCATGTTTGCATTTCAAGGTGGCACAAATTCCGCTCCATACCTGCGATGATCCAAGTGATCAAAAAACAAGCAAGTACATTAATGATGCATGAAAAAACTGGATTTGGTAAAGCTACTCTTCCATGTATATTTGTGAAGCTATCCCACACATGCAGTTATTGTTTTTACTGTAATGACTAGTTAGAGGACAATAGGCTAGTGATCGGCTTTGTGTTGTTTTTGCATTTTCAGGCACAGCACACAGGCCACGGAGCTTGAAAAGCATCAAGCCCATCCATGCCTCTTTCCACGACATATGGTGTAATTAATTCCGAATCCGTTTCCGACACCTAGCACTCCATAGCTACTCGGTGACTCAAGAACATTTGTCTCCAAACATATTGCCTCATTAGTCGCAGAAAGCCTTTCCAACCGCCTCCCTTTGATCCCACCAGGCCACCCCCCCCCCACGTGCCCTCTCAGTCACCACCATGTGCAGGACCCTTCCCCTCAGTGCCCCCCTTGGCCACACTGGAGGCTGCAGGGCCCCAGGTGATTCCCAAAACCCGTCCTGGCATCCCACATGTTTACTGATGCGCTCCATTCGCTGGGCGCCCACCTCCAATCCGGTGCCGCAGCCACTGGCAGAGGTTCCAGGCTTTTCCGTAGGACTGGCGAGCTTTTCTGGAAGTGACTGAGCTTCGGGTGGGGGGTAAGGAAGGGGGACTCTGACATGCGTCCAGCCTGCGCGCAGACACCGCGGGCTGGCAAGTCTAGCGACATCCTCTGTGCTGCACATATCAGAAGGACTGCAGTCCATTCGCTCAATATGGCCACTGTGAAGAAAGAAAAAAAAAAAAAACGACGCACAGCAGTAAAGTTAAAAAAGTAGGCCGGACGTCGAGCCAAATGGAGAAATAAAAACAAAGTCATGGACAGTTAACCCTGAAGGAGTCGGTGTCAGAGGTGGAGAAGAACCTCTCTATAGAGAGTCTGAGTTGGCCCATTCCTGGCATGGAGAAGAACCTCTCTATGTAGAGTGTGACTCAACCCATTGCTGGGGTGGAAAGGAACCCCTTTACACAGATTCTGACCCGGCCCATTTTCGGCACAGAGAGGAACCCCTCAACACAGAGCCTGACTCTGTCTATTCCTGGGATGGAAAGGAACCCCTCTATAGAGAGTCTGACTCAGCCTATTCCTGGGATGGAGAGGAACCCCACTACAGAGAGTCTGACTCAGCCTATTCCTGGGGTAGAGAAGAACCCCTCAACAAAGAGCCTGACTCTGCCTATTCCTGTATTCCTGGGATGGAAAGGAACCCCTCTATTGAGAGTCTGACTTGGCCCATTCCCGGGGTGGAGAGGAACCCCTCCACGAAGAGTCTGAATCGGCCCATTCCTGGGGTGGAGAAGAACCCCTCTAGGAAGAGTCTGACTCTGCCCATTCCTGGCGTGCCGAGAAACTCCTCTATGGACAGTCTGACTCGGCCCATTCTTGGGGCCTCGCTCAACAAACATGGGTCACATGTGAGATCACTCTCCCCAAAAATACGCTTTCTGAGGGTTTAGGCACATTGGCGGGGTGGTACTCACACCCATGATCTGCTGACTCATGAGTTAATCATACCACGCAAAACCTGGCGCCTCACCACTCACACGGCAAGGGACGAATGGAAACCATCTGGGTGGAGGACCGGAGATACGCAACATGCCCATGCCCAATCCGGTCCTCAGGAACCCCCAGATAGTCCACATTCTTATTTGGACCAGGGTGGGAACAAAAATTTAGACTTTCTGGGAGGGAGCAAAAACATGGACTGAGGGTCCATGAGGAATGGGTTGGGGAACACTGCCATAAAGGATCAAAGAGGATCCAAAAAATTAAATATTATATACACAAACACACACACACATTTACATAGACTAGTTTGAAGGTTTCCCTGCCTGGCTTCAGCTGCCTCTCTCTCTTAAGATTACGTGAATTTGGTGCCATCAAAGGGAAACAGATTACAGTCAAGGAGATTCATAATGAGGCCCTGTATTATACAGGTGGTGGCACAGACTCACAGCCGGGAGGTTTTTGGTTCGCATCCCAGGAGGGTAAACACGGTAAGCTGCTTTAGATGAATGCATCTGCAACTGAAACTGCTCCCTCCAGGTGACAGCATGCTATCCACTCCAGCACACGTGCGTTCGATGGTGTCTGTAAGCCAGCGCACAGCGTCCCCACAGGGAAGGCAGCTGGGGATGTCGCCTTCCGGTCCAGGTCTGACAGCCAGCTGTGAACAGGCTGTCAGGGAGAGTAGCCGCCAGGGCAGCGTGGTGTCCCTCACTGGTTCTACACTACTGAAACACTAGGAGGAGCTTCTAATATCCTTCCCCTCCAAGCCTAAGATTTCTTGGATAAAATTACAAATTATGTTAATTATGAATATGATAATACAATATCATAGATATAATATGAATACAAGACAGTGAATAAGTGAAGGGAAATGATAAACTTTCTTAACATTGTTTAACCATTCCTGAGTCTGATGATATCATGAGAGACTGATTCTGCTCAGTAGCCACTCTCCACCGAGTCTCCACTGGCCAATCACTGAGCCTCTCTCACTGAGTCACCACCAGCCAATCACTGAGCTGCTCTCACCAAATCTTGAATACGAACACGCAGAATCGCATGTTGACGGTGCCGACGTACAGCTGCCTGAGTGATATGCTTGCTGCCCCGCAACTTCTGTACCACTGAGAAAAGGCATGCTGCCCCCTCAAGACAATCCTACACTGCGTTATTACCACAGAGCATTACAAACATACTTTGCCCACTGCATTACAACACAATTCCTTTTTACTTTTATTCATCATTTCTCATTGTTATATTATGATTGGCATTGCATTCTTTTCAAGCGAGACAAATAAATAAAAAATAAACGTCTCCCAGGAAAAAAAAAAAACAGGCAATGCGGAGACTTGCTGCCACATCCCGGTGCGGAACAACGAGATTAAATATTTACCCCGAGTCCTGTTCTCTTCCGTGGGATGGGTCCTGTGATCTAATAAATAATACATACACACCAAAGCTGTGTACACATAAAAAGGAAACACTTAACACAGGGCTGCCCGGCTGATGGGAACAGTGTATGGGGGACAGGCTGATGGTAAGAGAGCTCAGTGCTCAGTGCTGCATCCTTCCCGGAACACTCTGCCCACCCACTTATTTACTTTATCTGTATGATTTTTTGTCTGGTTCCGTGCCTATAGGAGCCGTATCGTGGCGATCCGCCCCTTGCACACCCATCCTTCGTTTAAGAATAACAAGTGAACAACAGAGGAAGAAAAAATAAGACAGAAGAGAAAGAAAGCAGTCCAGTAGTGAAGCCAATTATGGCGTTTACAACCCCCCCCCCCAACAAACACACACACAGCCCCCCCCTCCGAGCCTCAACCGGCCTTACAGAGCTACTCAACGTGTGGCGTCCTTTGGCACACAGCATGGGGTGGTACTAGGGGAGGGGGGGAGGAGGGGCACTGGCTGGTACAGACTGATAGACACATAAAAGCAGCAGCACCCCCCAGGCATACATGCCCCTGGGATTCGACCCACTCACACAGCCTGCTTCCAGGTCCCGAGGGCAACTGGCACATACTAGATACACTCACTTGCTGTATTTAGTTAAAAAAAAAAAACTAGGCATGTCACAGTCAGGGGCGTCTAGGAAAAACAAAAATGACTGCAGTGTAAAATCACTGTCAGCCAACATGGAGAGCGTTTGTTTGCGAAGGCTCACTCCATATCTAATCCATCTAATTCAATGATCGCAACCCCCCCCCCCCATAATCTAATAAACACCAGTGCTCAATGCAGTGGGCAACATTTAATAATGTGCTTCCTATGGCCACATTATACAATTTTATTTTTTATAAAAAGTTAAAAGGTCTACTGAAACTACTACAAAAAAAACAAGCCTGCAGGCACTACACGATGAAAAATTACCTCTAGAACAACTAAAACCTTAAAGTACTACTTGATAAAATATCCTTTTAAAACAACACAGAATCCCCTAAGTACAGCAGGCTAAAATACTTTTGTGAAACAATATTCCGTGGCTTGCGACTTAAAGCGCGGCTCAAGTACAGATAAGTTTCTGGTTTTAATATAAGCTGGAAGTGACCATTTTCTTATAAGAAATGAATTTGAAAATGTGCTTCATCATATCTAATATTAATAGAAGGTAGAGTTAGTTAGAAAAAAATATAAGCTCTATGTTTTCCTTACTGGGGAAACAGATAGGTGATCTTTTATTTTTTTTTTTTTACACGCCTAGTACTAAATGAAATAGCAGCTTCCCAAGAGACCATGCGTATCTCCCCAATCACGGTTCCCCACACAGCTCGCCTCGCTATCACCGTCCTTCCGCCACCTGCTGAATTGTTATTCGAATGCCGGGAGCTGAAAGCAGCTGGTAAATAAAACAGGGGAGGGGTTAATTGGGTTCAGGGCTTCTGAGAGAGGCGGTCGTAGTGGCCAGAACCACAAGCCTGCCCAGAAGCAGATCCTAATCACACAGACTTGTTATTTCCATTCTTTCGCATTAGGGGTTTGTGCAAACAGACGGGTCCTTCCTGAAGCCCCGGAGGACACTGTCTTTCCTGCCGTTTAGGGAAAAACACTCCCCGTCCCCCTCTGGGCCGAGCGCAAGGTGGGGCGAGGGAGAAGCTGGGCCAGCCAGCCAGGCCCGTTTCCACCGCAGCATCGGTTCCCACTGGAGTTAGAAGCGATTACCGTTTCAGCTTTTCTTTTTAAACCACCTGAGTGCTACAATACCCAAGGCGCGGGAGGCATGCAGGCACAAACAAGGACACCTAAAAGAGAATGTATTTCAGTTTCCCCTTGTATGAATTATCAATGGGTTCAAAGTTTAGATACAGTTATAAATAATGTTTTATATCAGGCTGGAGTATCTATTAGTTAAAAGCACAAGAATGAGTTGAAGTTGTTTTTCAAAATTGATGACGGTCTTGCATAAATTATGCAAAATGCCGTCCCTGTGCCAAGCAACACATCCACTGAATAACAATCACAAAAGGGACCAAAGGGGCAGGGGGAGGGAGAAGCGAAAAGATTGCCTGTCTTTCCGCCGTGACCCAGGACACGATGCAAGGTAGAAAATGCTTGGACAAAAGGAGAGTTCATTGCTAAGAATGCTCTGTTCTGGTCGTCTGCTGTTTTATGGAAAGCCCCATATTTTAAAATGATTAAAACAGAAAAAAACAAACAATAAAAAAAAGTTTTGACACATAGTCCTGATCTGCCCCCCACGCATAGCCCCTATCTGCCCCACACACACAGCCCTTATCGGCCCCACACACAGCCACTATCTGCCCCACACACACAGCCCCTATCTGCCCCACACACACAGCCCCTATCTGCACCACACACACAGCCCCTATCTGCTCCACACACACAGCCCCTATCTGCTCCACACACACAGCCATTTTCTGCTCCACACACACAGCCCCTATCTGCTCCACACACAGCCATTTTCTGCTCCACACACACAGCCCCTATCTGCACCACACACAGCCATTATCTGCCCCACACACACAGCCCCTATCTGCCCCACATGCACAGCCCCTATCTCGCCACACATACAGTCCCGAACTGCCCCCCACAAACAGAGCTCCAAACTGCCACAGACACACAGCTCCGATCTACCTCGCAAACTGCCCCGATGTGCCCCACATGGAGTTCCACCCTTCCTACCAAACGCCCCTGTTTCCTATTTTTTTGCCGTGTACCCGTCTGAGTCCAAACAGCCGATCCTCGGGTTCCTTGCTGCTCAGAATCCTTGATATAATCCATTCCTCCTTGTGTTACACACACATCTGTTCCTCAGGGAGGATGCCGGAAAACGGCCGAAGGGCGTCGCGCGCCTGGCGTTCTCCCGTGTGAGAGCAGATGGAGCTAATTAGACACAGTCCACACACCTCCACACTGTAACTCAAATATCTGCACACCTCCACTGTGTAACAGAGACCCCTACACACCTCCACTGTGTAACACAGACACCTACATACCTCTATGGCATAATACTGACACTTGCACGACTCCACTGTGTAAAACAGACACCTACACACCCCCACTGTGTGTATGTCTGATGGATGATATATTGTCCCAGAAATAATTGCAATAAACAATATTATTGTCTTTTTATGCCATTTAAGGAGCAATCAATTATTAATTCTTTAGAATATTCAGACACTGGAATTGTAATGTAAAAAAAAATTATGATAGATAGATAGAATGTACTCTCAGGCTCTGTTAACAAAAAATGCATTTTAAATTAAACATTTAGCACAGGGGTATAAAGCGTCATTTGTACCTTTACAAGCAAATTATGGCAGCCCAATTTTACAGTGGCTCCACTCAGAGATGCAAACAAACCTCGACCGTTCATTGGCCAGGGAAAAGTAACAGGAAGTCAGAAAGAAGCCAGACCAAAGATAATGTACAAATACCCTTTCTACTCTCTATATGATCAGAATGATAACAAAAATGGCTAGCGGATTTGATGAATGCTTGAATGAGAAAGTCCAGAAATACTGGCATTTATATGATTTCTCGCTAGTCGATTTTGAAGACCAGTGCCTGCAAAATAAAATAAAAAAAAAAAGTTTGTACGGCAATGTTATTCATCCGTGTATGTTTATGATCAATGTTATTATTGTTCTGGATTTCTAATTTAGTTTAGATAATTTATATATATATATATATAAAATTTTACTGTTTTTTATTTGAAAGATGTATATCACTTCAGTTGTTATATATTAGGTCTCAGTAATTGTATTTCTAGGGATAGACAGAAAATTGCAAGACTTTGCTGGCTACTACAAAATGTCGCAATGTGGCACTATTTGCTATGTCTATGTTCGTTGACTGCACGATAGGCCCAAAGATCAAATCACTTCTTTAGTTAAATAGTGCACAGTTAGTTTTAGCAAAATTTTCATTAATTCTCATAACATCCATACCACACATTAGAAACATGACTTTTAAAAGCAGCTGTGCCTTGTACATTGGCACTAGGAGTATGAACATTCTTATCGAAACACAATTTGACACTGACACCTACACACCTCCACTGTGTAACAGACACCTACACACTTCCACTGTGTAACACTGACACCTACACACCTCCACTGTGTAACAGTGACACCTACACACCTCCACACTATCACACTGACACCGCCACACATCCAGCTTCTAGAAATAGTTCAGCGAACACCACCTGCACTAGCCAAGCTAAGTATCCTGCAATAGGCACTGAGCGTGAACGTGCTGCTCTTACTTCCCCGGTAAAACAACTGACATTACCAGCTTTTTATTATTTCTGCAGGTTATCTTTCTGGCCTCAGCCCTCCACACTCAGCCACGCACAGACGTTAATTTTCCCGCTGCGTATTTCAGAAGCCACCGGCGGTAGCCTGTTCCGTAAACACTTCTGTGAAAGGAAACGCACCTCGGGGTCACTGTCCCTTAAAAGTCTTAATATGCCCTACCGTGTGAGGACACAGCTTAACAGCACAGCCGGCCGGGTCTGCTCGACACTGCACCATCTCAGGCTTGGCTTGGCACTGCCCAAACCCAAAATAAACATTTGTTTTTTTATGTTCGGAGACAAAAGCTGTGAGAAATATGGGAATAAAGGTTTCAGCACAGAGGGAGAGGGTTACAATGGCAGCTGCCTATTTGTGGTGCGTTTAATTAGAATTTCAATTCCGAGCGCTTTGAGGATGCGGGTTTAAATAAAGATGCCCTTCAATGGGCACTGACAGAGAAGGAAACATCTGCCCCTTTACATCAGCGGCAGTAACTGCCCCTCTCAGAAACGGGCAATTGCTTTTCGGCTGCAAACGCGCTTTTCTTCCCCGTTTTAGGGACTTTCCTGTCAGTGCTGACACGTCTCACACGTTTGTCTCAGAGATCTGCATTCATCTATCTCTCATTTTTTTCCCCAAGACTTCCTGTGCTTGTGCCGACCCGGCAGTAACGCCTACTGGTACTGTAAATCCCTCAACAGCAGGGCGGCGCTGCTCGGCCTTATCCGGCTTCTAAGCTTTGTCCCGCGCCTGCCATCTGTGCCGTGCTGCCGAGCCAGTCTGACGTGCTGCTGGCACCGCTGGCGAGGTCCGCTTCTCTCATCCAGATTCCTGTGAAGACATGTTGGTTCTGGACTATATCATGTCAGTCTACGAGCACCATTTGTATTTTGGAAATCGTTATCTCCCCTGGGTATTCTGGTTCCCTTCCAAAATCTATAGTGTGTGTGTGTCCACAATGTGATAAAAACCTGTTATTTTGGTATTGTGGAGACTATTTTTCAGGTCCCCACAAGGATCTGTTTGGTTACTTGTGGTTAAGGTTAGAGCTAGGTAGGGGTTAAGGGTGTTGTGATTGGGATTAGGGTTTTTCCCATAGAAATGAATGGACGGTCCCCATTTAGGTACGCGAGTCTGCATGCGTGTGTGTGCGCGTGTGCGTGTGTGTGTGTCACTATAACCCTGCACTCGATAAGTGGTAGAGGATAAAAGGAAGATTAAAGAAAACATGGATGAACGGATGGATATCACTGAGTGCACAGCTAGAGATGAGGCGTCAGGGTCAGATTAGACAGTCTCTCCTGTGTCCCTCTGCTCTGCTCGGCTCTGTGCTCCCAAGGCATTGCAGTGTGTATCTTACAGCGTGGGCAAATTTAAGGAGAACAAAGATATCACTGAATCAGAAGACCCTGGGTTTTAATTACATCCATTTAATACAGCCGAATGCTAAACATTGGGCTTACTTCAAAGGTGCAGAGTT
Source organism: Petrocephalus sullivani (assembly GCA_026780845.1). NCBI lineage: Eukaryota > Metazoa > Chordata > Actinopteri > Osteoglossiformes > Mormyridae > Petrocephalus > Petrocephalus sullivani. The sequence goes on along the minus strand of JAODKM010000016.1, from coordinate 10,816,852 downwards.
AAACTAATCAGAGAAGATTAAGGCACCTTCTCCACTGCTTAGCTGTTCACACACCTAATTGTAATTCATTTGATGTCAGACAATAATTTGGTTTTAATAAGCCTATATAAAGTGTGTAATTAGGGGCACAATATACAATAATAATGAATTATGGAACACTATGCTACATCTTAAAAACAAGTGAAATTCACAGATCTCCGATCAAGCCAGCACCAAGCTGTATCATTGTCTCTCCCAGCCATAAATCTAATTTGTAGGTAACATTGCATGGCTAAAGGTTAGAGGTTGGACTGATATTCAAGACAGCATCCTATACTTTTGAAATGTCAGACTCCAGACTTTTTGGCTATGCAACTATGATTCAGAACTGGGTTTTGGCACAGCGAATTTGCAGGAGTCCTTGGCATGCCTGCCCCCCCCCCACACTCCCCCACATTCGAAGGCCAGGTGTTCTCAACACTAAAAGACACACCCCCCAACCCTGGCAGCTCAGAGATATAATTACTAATTAGTGGGCTGGCCAAAGCTTATTTCTGGTTTTGCTAAAAGTACCTTCTGCGGTCTGCAGGTCATGCAGATTGGAATGGGAAACGGCTCCAGGTAGTGCCAGAGATGCAGGACATGGGCACGAGGTGCCAGCAGCTAGCAGGGTGGCTAAGGGCCTCGATTTGTGACATTTCCAGGAAGTCGTTATAAGTCTCCAGAAGCATCGAGCAGCTGTTCCTTTCAATGGGTCCCCTGTGCCCATTGATACAGGGCTCGCTTTGGAAATAAGAAACTGCTAAAAGAGGCAATAATCATCACCAACCTCCTAATTATCTCCGAAAAAATGTAAGAAAAAAAATGCAAATTCTAGAATAGTATTTGGAAGCCGTAATACATACAAATATTTACTGTCTTCGCGGTGCCATTCATTTCAAAATTCACAGCAGGAAACCGGCCTCTTCCAATTCTCGTCACCACAGCCAGCCTTCGAGACGTGTGGAAGGCGCTAGTTTGTTGCGTGGTTCTGCGTCGCTCTCCAGACTGGACACTGGAGGATACGAGGTGCGTAAAATCTCTAAGAGATCCGGCATGAGGTGGCTTCCTGTCACTGGCTTAATTCCCACACTTGCTTTTCCCTCCGTTTTGCTGAAGCTGCGTTTTTTTGTTTTTTTCGTTCACCCGAGTGACTGACCTTTCCCCACTTCCTCCACGCCCAGCCGCGCTGGTCACCGAAGCGACCGTGTGAGACGTCCTTACCTTATTTAGCTCCTTCAAAGAAGGCCGCTCACAAAGCCGCCACGGCAGCAGAATTTCTTCAGCCGGGAAATAACGAGGGTATTAGCAGATGAGAGGGACGGACAAACAAGGCTCGCAGCCTTTGGGGGCCTTATCTACAGTCTCGGATTACACAAAGGTCAGATAAGCAAAGACAAGCCAGAAGGAGAAAAATTGGTTGGAGAAGACAGAGTCCAGGTCAAGTCGTGGGGAGTGTAGCCAATTCTCAAGGGCCAGAGGCTTTGAAGAACAGTTAACCATTGACTGAATGTCGGGCCAGCATTCCTCATGGGCTGCTCATGTGGTCCTGCTCACGGAGCATGTCGGGAAGTTCACCCGCCCATTAAGATAGGCGCAGGCCGGTCCCGAGTCCCGGGGAGCACAAAGGATGTCAAGTGCAATCCGAACCCCGAGAACAGTCCATTCTTCCCAACAGTGGAGCCAGTGTATGTGAGCACAGGGGTATACACAGGTGTATGTGTGCTTCGTACGTTGGCGCGCATGTTGCAAGTGTGTTGCGTGTTTCGATGCGAGGACCTGCCTGAGCGGGTGGGGAGAGAGGGACTAAAAAAACAAAGGTACAACCATTGACTATTGGTGCATGTCAGGCCAAGGTAGACTATGTATTATTCATATCATCCTATTTTTGTGACAGATACAAACCTATGTGATCAGTGTAGGTGCGGTGGGAGAAGGGCCTCTGTAATGGATCCTGCTAACACAGACATCAGTAGTCCAGGAGTTTTTGTGTAAACACTGTTCATCTGATACTGCCTCAGATCTCAGCTCTCATCCATCACGTTCTATTCCCTGAATCCCTACCCTTCTTTTTCACTGATACACCTTCCCCTTTATCTGAAATACATCTATCCATTCAATAATGTTGCTTCTGGTAGGTAAGTCTGCATATTGATTTGTGAGCAGATGTCAGTGTAATGACCGACTCCGCACCCCACAAAAAATATCTGTATTTAAACGTCCTGCGGCGTATTAATGATGGCTGCCTCATTCTGTAAGTGATGAGGGGAGCAAGGTTGCCCCCCCCCCCCCCACAAACACCTGGCAGGATGGCTTTTATGGAACACGACTTGATATACTGCTGATGGAAATATCAGACTTCTTCTTCCAGTGTTGGCCTGTCATATATAATATAACATATGGTTAAGCACATATCGCTTATGCCTGGCTTGACCATTAGTGGTCATTTCCGCTGCGTCCTCTGGGTGAAGTTTAACAGGTGGTCCTAGACTACACATGTGGCTCACCAAAAGCCTCCCCCCTTTGCTTGCTTCCACAGCGGCCAGACCCTTAAAGGCCCGGGTGCGAACACTAAGATAAATTAACTGTTTGCACCAAAATGAAGTCACACAGTCTTACACAGCGTCCATCTGATAATGCATAAGACAGCTAAAGAGGAAATCCTTCTTTTTTATGTATTTCTGTGAAAGACAAGGTGTTAAGTTAGACCAGTCCGGGCACTGTCAATACAAACATTCCTCATCAGAGAGTTACGGTCAATATATTGATTGAGCAATACATCACTACAGCTCTACAAGACATTATTTCTAATTAAAACGTAAGCCATAACTTCTAGGGTTTATGGCCACGACAGGATGGTAAATAAATCAGGCTACAATTCCTGCTGCCGACAACTCAAGACGCCACAGACTACCAAGACAGCACGTTCTTATAGGACCCGGGTCCGAGCCCGGTTCACAGACAGCCGGTCCTGCGGCCGAATTACAGAGGACCCTGACTCCAGACGGCTAGCAAAATCAATGGCAAAAAAACATTGTTTGAGGAACAGAAAACAAAGTTTGCCATGGAGACGGTGAGCGGATTAAAAACAGGCCCTGTTTTCTCTCTTTTGCAAGGGGCCCCAGACGAGCTTATAGCCGCATTTGCCTTTTATGTGTTCAGGGTCTGAAGCAGTCAGAGGGGAATTAGCCTCACGTCAGCCGACATGCTCCCATCCAAACTCTATGTGGCAGGCGCGGTAAACCAGGACTAAGGAAATGGCTGAGAGTCTATGGCCACTCTCTTGCCAGGCATTCTTATCTCCAGCCCCCGTGAGGGGGGGGGGGGGCATTCACAGCGGAGGTGGCCCCCCACTCCTCATGCTTCACATACCTGCTGAACGTGACCTTGACCCAGAGCACGTCGACATGTAGTTAACAGAGTCCTATAGCCTACGGGGGTGGGGGCTTCCTCAAAAAAGCACGGTCATTCCAACGTGCTGCAGTGGAGCGAGGAAATAGCTGGGGGGGGTGCTAAGGATTCACGAGGCTACCGAACTGGCAAACAGCCACATTAGCCCATGATACTGCACTCGTCTCTGGTCAGGGCTAAATTACACCACGTTTATCCCTGCTTTAATATACCCTGACTCCAGTTTAGAAGCGGCATTTTGAAAAAACACTAGCCAGCAGCATGGCCTTGGCAGAGTGAGCCAGGAGGGGGTACTCCGTCCTACTTCCCCATCTACTTCAACTCTTACCTGCGGTCAAGCCAAATGACGGCTTTCAGACAGCTGCGGAAACATACGTCTCTAGCAAAGTGCTAATTAAGCGCTAGCTGGAGGGACTCCTCACCGGCTCCCAGTCTAACGAGTTTTGGACAAGCAGAGAATGGCTATGATTCCCCCGTGAAATGAATAGGCATATTGTCAGAGAGCATTATGGTGATACCCAGGTGCGACCCCGGGCCACACTGACACTGACATGTAACCTCTACCATTCACGCAGGCCAATCAACATCCAGAGGTAAACAAAGAGGTCAGCTCGAGCAACCGGATAAAAACATCCCCCCAGGTGTTCCTAAACAGTCCACCCCAATCTGCCAGGCTTCTGGTGCCACATCGCTTGTGGGCTAAGTCAATTTAGGAGACAACATTGCAGGGAGCCTCCAGCAAAGACCACAGTGACGTCTACTGCAGAAGAGGGGCCTCCATCCTATATGGCTGACATTGATAAATGAATGGTGAGCAGAGTGACACCGGGCCCTGGAGCTGCCAGCCCCACCTGGACCGCTCACTGGGACAGGAAAACAAAGACACAGAAGCAGCATGCTCCCTCTTATAGGACTGCCTCTCCCCCCCCAACTGCGTCCATTAGGCCCCTCATGGTCCATCATCACCTGATATTCCACTGGGGACACTCTCCCAGCAGCTAAAACAAGGGGTAGCTACCTCCCCACCCCAAAGATCTCATAACAATGCCAGACCCCACAAGTGGAAGGCAGAGTCTGGAGGATATACTTTCACCATTTTCCAGAACTTCTCACTGCCCACCGGCGAACGCTGGATCCGCAGTGCGTCGGATCTCAAAGCTGGCAAAGAGAGTGGCTGGCAGATTTATGGGTGGACATATGCGTAACACATCTAATATGCCTACCCCCCACGCCCCAACGACAGACTGTAGTGTCGCAAGGTTAAGCCCAAGCAGCAGATAAATGCCAGTCGGTTCAGAGCATTGGGCTCTCTTACACAAGGGCGGCTCAATCCTAATCCATGCCCTCCACCACCATCTGATAAATTCGCGGGGCAGCCAAAGTTTTAAATCATACCGGGCTGCAAACCTTTTTGAAGCATTTCACAGCTTCCACCTCAAACACAAAAAGGTAAAAAACCCAGAAAGACCTTATTATACCAGCGGTTCTGGTAAACATAGGGGCGCAATGTGAGGCCAAAAGGTGGGGGGGGGGGGTAGGGGGGCCGGATACAGAGGATGTGGACAGCGAGGGGAGGTGAGGACAGCGAGATAAGACCAGGGCCGGAAGGGGGGAGCAGGAGAAA
>JAODKM010000016.1:10772453-10801612 GCA_026780845.1 Petrocephalus sullivani | reverse complement strand
TGTCATATATATATATATATATATATATATATATATATATAATTTGTGTATATACAGTGTGTATACATACATACATACACATGTCCATTCATCTTCTGACCAACTGTGTGGTTATCCTGCACAGCCTTTCCAAAACCATGACTGCATAGTATACAAGGCTCTGGCTGCAGAAAGCCCTAATGTCCACCAAGGAATTACCGAAATACATCAGCAGAATACCACTTAGCATCACAAACAGGAATATTTTTGCTGCTATTTAACATTAAGCCGTCCTTCAAAAAAAAAATTCTGCAGCTATCAATAAAAGAAATTCTACACTTAACACCCAGAGGACCACCTAAATGCAGACAGAGAGCATCATCTACACATAAGGTGGCCTTTATGTTTTCTGACATCTCCTTAATTCGCCCTGAGGAATAAAAGCACAAAGGTACTTTTGTCAAGTTAAATAGAAAACCTTTTCTCGAGGAAGCCGCACACGCCGGCCTTAAAACACTGCCAGAGCGACTCAAGTCTGGCAGGGCTCCTAATCATAGCTTAAGTGTGCGCTTTCAAAAGGAGCCACGCACTCTGGTGCGACAAGGCCCGCACCTCCAAACAGTCGAGTAGTCGTATTATTATCTAAATCTCCACCGAACCAATTAAGCAGTCCCAGCTGTCAGGAACGCAGCACAGCCCTGCCACAACTGACACAAAATCCACCATTAAACCTGGAAACGTAAATACTCTATTCAGTGTGTTCCCTTAAATGCCACACCAAACAATTATTATTACAAAAATTACAATTAAAAAAAAACAACAACTGAAAGAAATGATCTCACCAGCAAAGCACAGAGATTGCTTACATTTACCTCTAGCCTTTTTCTTTCAGCAACTGAACTGTGGGAACTGAATAATCATTTCACCATAAGCATATACAGTCCTAATGAATTTGTCTTTCATAGCAACAGCTGTTCGTCCGGCACAGGCAGGCTCTGGCTCTGTGCGCGGAAGATGTACGATTCAGCCGCACTGGGACCGGCAGGAATTGACGTGTGGCGAACTTCAGAGATGCGCCAACAGAACAGGGCATCATTAAAAACAGGCCATTACGTTACAGTGTAACACTAGAGCCTGGATTGCAAGCCTGCCTCCTTCCCTGGCACACTAATATTAAGGCTAGCGCTGACACTGCGCCCAAGGGAAGGAGTGTGTGGGCCGTGGACGTGATGTGACCTTGAGACGCAGCTGGGGGGCGCCAGAGCCGTGACTGCCCCCATCAGCCCCTCGAGATGAAGAGAGTTGCTCCTCCACATCCACAAATATACATCTATAAGGGCTGGTTTGACCCATAATTTAGAGCATCGCTGTTAATAACCAATTCCCTGAAACCGTTTTCTTCATCACACCCACGCTGACACTACAGGATGTGATGGCTGAGTAACCATTCACAGCAGAGCGATGTCATTGGCTTGTAGGTGAGGCTACCGGGCTTAGGGTACTCGATCGGCCGGGTACTGCCTCTTCTCATCACGCTTTCCGATGTCACCAGGGCAGAGGTCATACGTGTGACTCAGCCAGGAAAACTATATATTCAATTTAGATTGATGTCTTTAGCTGAGCCTCTTAGACGGATGGATCTCGAAAGCGGGCGAGGCGGCATGGAGCGCGTCCGGTCAGCAGCACGGTCGTGGTGACAGGCTGATTTAATATGCCGCTCCTCATACTGGCAGAGGGGCTGTGGTGAAAGACCAATTTAATAAGGCTAATAAGTCTGCCTCCCTGACAATGACCGCACGTTCAGATTGCGGCGCGGTCATAGTGGCTAACTAATTTAATAAGCCACTCTCTGGCGTACAAATGATCCAATCTCCAAGTTGCGGTACGGTCATTGTGGTAGGCTAATTTAATAAGTTATTCTTCAGTGGGGGAGTGACCACACGCTCAAATTGCAGTACGGTCATGGTGAAGGACTAATTTCATAGGCCGGTCTTCAACAAAGTAAAGGAGAATACAGGAGATATATGCTATGATTTGTACCGTCTGGGAGACGGTGACCCAGTGATTAGGCATAAGTAATTACATCATTGTATGGAGAGATAATCAGGGCGTTTATGTGCAGTGCTGTTTATAATTACACAGGATACCATTTAACAGCTTTAAGAAATCTTCCGTTTAAATACATGAGTAACACTTTAGTTATAGGTCTGCTCCTTAACTATTAATAAACTGTTACGAATCATTCAACAATAATTTAGTGACTGAAAAGATTCACGTACAGTCAAATTTATAAATTAGTATTACAAAGATATCTTACTCCTATCTCACAAAGTATTTACTAAAGAGCTTGGGAATGCTCAGTTATAACTCATTTTCAGAGTATGCTTCCTAAAACATTGTTTTATATTTGCAAGTGATTTACAAGCTGTGCTGTAAATACCTGGAGCAAGATATGATTGTAATACAATGCTAAATTTGTTTGTGAATGAATTAATTATTAACAATCAATAAATATCTATTAATATCTTAACAAATGATTAGTAAGAATGTATTAATAAAGAGAATACGTTAAAGTGTTACCAATAAATACTAAATGCATTTATTATTTAATGTCAAATCCATTGGAAAAATATCGAAAATCAGAATATCAAAGTGACAGTGCTATATGAACACTATATTACCTGCGGCCTAAAGGAAATGTATTGATTTCATTTATATCATTTTGGATTTCCAGAACCCATACCAAACTCAGGGAGATGTGGCCTCCTTAGGGCAAAACCCATGATTAGTCATGTTCCTCATTACCAGTAATATGAAATGGATTTTGGTTTTGACTCCAGGCCCCGGACCAGATGCCCAGATCTTGCTGATCAGTCATACCCAGAGGCGACTTCCAGAACGGCCACTGCCTTTTTTGTTTGCCGGTACAGAATGTTCTTCATTGTGTCCTCCCTTCCCCCTGTCACATGGTTCTATCCCCCGTCCCGACTGGAGTGACTCTCGGACTTTCCTCCACCCGCCCTCCTGCAGTCGTGGAGACATTCCGAGCCAAAACCAGCAAGTTATCCTCCTCGGGTTTGACTGACACAAAACAAATCTGTCAGCTCAACAATCAGCATTCAGGAGATGCAGAGCCCAAATAATTAGTTAATGGAAACAGGTGTCCTGAAGCCATCCACTCCCATATCATCGTGAATCGCTTCTTCCCAGACCGGCAAAATATCATAACAGGGTGAATATTATGCTTTTACTCAACAGCTTTCACATTCAGGAAAATAAATCTTTCAACTGACATATTCGTACATCTCTTTGCACCATAAAGACTGAACATAAGGTATGAGATGAGTCCATAAAATAGCTTTTTTTCCTCTATTCAGTTTTTTTTTCCCATGTGAAATGAGTTCTAATTAATGCTATAAAATCTTGTTTGACACTAACAAAGTCAGCCTTTTTTGTGCTTGGCATCTTGACAGCCACACTGTACTTCAATGGGATTTTTTGATCATTGTAGTCCAATGATGCTTCTGGATAATGTGTCCCTGCACATTTGTAGTTACTTTAGAATTCAAGTCTAGCCCCAGTTACCTTCACAGATTAAAAAAAAGAAAGAAATATATATATTTGAGATAAATGCAGATGGTGGTATTGATATGTTTGGCCAACAGAATGTCAAGGCTGCAACCACGCTACAGCTCAAGCCACTTCGAGATGTCAGATTACCAGCTTCTTTGAACCTGAAGCATTGGCGCTAAGATGGGCAGGCTGAGCATGAAAGGACCCGTCTCCATCTCCATTCCGAGGCCGTGGGCCTTTCTATGCCAGGGCTGTTATCAGTCTCTTACTGTTTGGCTGACTGAGCTGTACTGTCTCTCCTCTTGTATAGTGAGTGGATACAACTGGCGAAGTCCCTCAGACTGATCAAAGCCCTCAGATTATAAACTGTCTTGACCACAAATATAAAGATGCACACTGGAGTGTGGAGAAGACCCATTCTCAATTCCTCACCTAGAATTTAAAGATTAGGCTGCCGGTCATTGTAACTGCTGTGGTATACACACTATACTATATGATCCACTGCACATGTGACTCGGACGGACTGGGAGATACAACAGCACTGAAATCACTAAGCTACACCCAGCATGTCGTAAAGCATTCGCTACCTCACCCCTCACGCATGACGTCATTCAGCTGCTGACATAATGTAAGACGGAGACCGCCCAAGGCCTAGTGACTGCCAGATGCGAAGGTGCGGAGCTGCTGGCTGGTGGTTCGCTGTGGCCACTGTGGTTTTCCCAGCCGGTGAACCATTCTTGGGAAAGTTAGCGGTGACTTCCAGAAACCAGCCAACTCCCTTTCATGGGGGGAGTACTACAGTGGTTGGTGGTCAGCGGTTGGGTTCCCGTCCCTAGGCGGTCAATTAAAGTTGAAGGTGAAATGGGCTGCTATTGTGCCAACCTTGGTATCTTCAAAGACACCAGCACGCCACTGCTAGATCACATTGTCATGGTGCCACAATGGTTAGACCAACAAGACAGACCAGGTTCTTCTCACAGGATCCTGTGCAGAATCTGGACACAGCTTCTATGCAGACACTGAAAAATAATACGACCCCACCACCACCTCGATGCAGCCCTATTGATCATGGGAATTGATTCTCTCAGAGAAAGAGGCACACGAGGAGATGCTGGGATCAAACACACAGAGTAAATTGAATAACAGATTTTTTTTGTTTTTTTTTTCCTTTTAAGAACCACAAAGAAGTGCTCACGTATGACCTTATTTCCAGTTGAAAGAAATCTATCTTGGCATCACAGAATACACAAACAGTTGATAGCAATCAAATGCAAAAAAAATTTTAAAAACCATTTGTCTAAAACTAATTAGCAAACACTATGTTAGATAGTGTGAATATGTACTGTTAATTGCCCTTACCGCATGATCTCGGTTTTCATTTAGCCAGATTCAAAATCCATTATTAAAGACCATCTCACAAATTATGAAGTCACCGATATATATATATATATATATATATATATATTTTTTTTTCCCTCCACAGGCTTTCCCACGACCCGCAGAAACTCCTAAACACATTAATGGCAGCAAATGCATTTCTACACATCATATCGGAGTCTTGCCTATTTCCCCTCACGTCGCAGCCATGCGATGGTGGCCACACAAGTCCGAGACCTGAAAGAAACCCATTTTCCACATGGCTGCGCAGACGGATGAGGGAGCGGCTTTATGAGGAGAGTCGCGCGAGAGCATTTCCGCGAGAACCGGTGGCGGTGCGGCCGTGCCGCTTCCCCGCGAGCGCCCGTCTTTGTGTGCTTCACAATGGGCCCAGACTCTCGCTTCCATCCGCCTCGCGGCAGAAATGCCGCATTTCCAGCACAGCCAGGCCCACGTGCCGCCATTACCCCGCCGCGGTGTGGGAGTCACACCTGCATGCAGCGGCAGCAGGAAGGGAGCACGCCACTGCATGGCGGCCCCACACGACACGCCCCACAACCGCATGCCACAATCAGCACCACAAAAATGCAGCAAGGAGGACACTGTTGGTTTTGTTGTTTATTTTATTTCTTGCAGTAAATAACAGAAAATCTCTCACGCGGACAGATTAATGTGAAGCTAGCGGCTGTACACTGCATGTAGTTGGGTCAGGTCTCTGGAGGGGACAGCCAGTACCCTGGGGCTAGGTACTTAACTCAGATTGCTCTGGTAAAATATATATATAAAAAAAAACACATTTGAACAAATGGCAATTTTTTTTCAACTTCCCCACTTCGCTGTCATGTGCTTTAAATTCTTATTGGATTACGATCTTGTTTAATTACTTGTTTCTTAATTGACTGTGATGCATTTTGTTCGGGATATTATTTTCAGGGAACACATTAAATATCCAATATTACGTCCGTTTCGGGTGAAGCTAAGCGTTTGTCAGAACGTATTTGCCGAAACAGGGAGCAGCAGCACAACTCCTGACGGCCAGTTAGCGGTCCAATCACACAAGAGGCCTCGGCGGTTTCGGAAACACAAATACAAGCTGTCATTTGCACTCATCTGTATGCACCCGCAGGTGCACACCTTAATTAGGGATGCAGGCCCAAAATCTGGAATTCATTAACATACTGGCCATAAATTAACTTTTTAGCACCCTCCACGCGACTGGCCCACGTCTTTCGTCTTAGCCCCTCCCCTTTTCCGCATCCTGTGTTCGGACAGGGTGCAAATGCGAGAAAGCACAGCCGTGTGTGAGCCAGTCCTGCATCAAGATGGTCTCTCAAGTGGTAAGAGGCCACAGCCAATAGGACCCACTCTCCCGTAGGGGGCAAGTGGCAGGACGGCATCCTCAGGCCAAGCGGCTGCGGGATGAACCCCCCCCCTCCCCCCCATTCGCAAACAAGAGCCGCTGCTTAGTTTCCATCTCCTGGGCGGCGAATGGAATTACAGACCCAGCAGTCTTTTTTTGCTTTAACCCTACCTTCAAGCCAATTTAATACAAGGTACAGGCTAGATAAAGTTCCCAAAAAGTTTTGCCAGAGCCCTGAAAGGATGTTCTCTTGCCCTGTTCCACACAAGCGTCTTACTTAGGAAGAAGCAGGAAGTCTTGTGTAACCCCACATTTCCCGCAGAGTGAGAAAAATATCATCCAGCAGCCTCGGCTGAACGTGATCCTGCTCCCCCGTGCACAGAGAACCACGATGTAGCGTGCAGAGAAAATGTTTCACAAATTATAAGTTTCCAATTTGCTGCCATCGCCCAACATGCTCCACCCACCACCTACACGTGGGAACACTGCAAAAGAAAAACCCACTTTCCAAATGACAAGGGGATCAGTCTGATATAAGGCTCAGATACGGGGTTTACAACAATATACTACACATCTTATCTGCGGCTCCCATTCACTGGGCCGAGCAGTGCTAGGACGAGACGCCCTCCCTCATATTACCCCACTTTGGTTTTACAGTGCAATTCAAAACAATCAAGATCGATCATTGTGTAAAATAACGAGACATTTACCTGGGAACAAGAAAAAAAAAACAACACAGAGATGAGTCCATGTGCAAAACTGAAGACGTTAGTTTCCTGTCTGGAACAGAAGGACTGGGAACCTTTCAGGGTATGATTATACAGAATAAAGGTCATAAAAGCCCATTATACCACTTATTGGGGGGAAAAAAAACACCATCAACTTGTAATGCATCCCTCCAACACACTGCCTGCCTTCAAAGACTTTAGAGCAATGCCTTTATAATCGACAGCAATTACAAGCTGCCAGCTCTTACAAACAGAAGCTTACAAAAAGACAGTACGCTTCCCTCCATAGGAATCAAAGTAATCTACGGAGAATGTTCCGAAAGCATCGATTTGTGCCCGCAACAAAATCACTAAGTGCAGATGACATTACAGAAAAAAATGCTTTTATTTTAGAACTCAGGCTACAACTAGTGTGTGTATATTTTTACAGCCTTCTGTGTATACTCGTGTTTGAATAAAGGATTAGATAATTATAATAATAATAATAAACAACCCCTGGAAAGACACTAAGCATAATAGCCACTGGTTCAATGGCGCAGTTGCCCTAGAAGCATGTAGTGTTGGGTTTCATGGAACACAGACTAGCTGAGTGACCAACAAAGGTCCACCAGCCGTAACCGGGGCGAATCAGAGCTGCGCCGCGGCCGGCAGGTGGCAGATCCACGCCGCGCAGACAGGCCTAGCTGGAACATTTGCAGACACTCGGCACATTCCGGCCCATCGCCTGTTTACACGCTTCCTTTTCGCCTTTCAACGCCAGTGACCGCTGACTCAAGGTGACCTGAATACATAAGTACACCGCGCCTGAGCAGGTGTATAGGACACACCGCCAAATGCGCGCGGGGTGCTTGCGGAAGCGATTTCAGGGGATGCCTCTGTAGTCTTTTGGATCCGGCTACGGGCAAACGGAGTCGGCCTCTCTGCGTGATTGCGGAGTCAAAAGTAAAGCGCCCTGTGCGCTTATTTTACAGAATTATTCAGAGTAACAAAAACGAAAGGCGCGGATTTTCACACCAACGCGACAAACATCATATTTCAAATGATAGATCGCTCAAAGACAAGCATGAAATATAGGCACGTTTTGCAGTGTAACTAATTAGGCCTACATCCATAAAGAGGAAAATAAAAACGAAACGCTGACATTGCAGAGACTTAAGTGAAATGCACCCATGCTTTTTGATATTTGATTAGGATAATGAGCTGGGAATGACGTCTCCGGCCAGCCCTTCCCGTTAAAGCTGAGGAAAACGCTAACGGGCCGATAACGTGAAGGGGACATTAGCTATGTTAATGAGCATTAAAAATGCTCGGTAAGATACTGCTGTCTTGCGGTCCTCCAAAACAGACCCAGAAGGGGGATAAATTGTGGGATGCGGCAGAGCTCGCTAACTTCTGCCCCGCCCAGCGTGGCCCCCGCTGAAGCTTTTATTCAAATTAAAATGCATAAATTACTGGAATAAACGTGATGTAATAAATGCGATGCAGACTCCGGTTGGTTTGGACCCCTCTCCAATGTCCCGCTTAACATTGGGCCCATTCCCGCCAGCCTGGAAAAGGTGGACAAACGGCAAAGCTATCTAATCAAGAGGAGCGCTGAGAGATTGCTAAATGGCGGGGGTGGTGGCGTCGGCCCGAATCCTCCCATGTTTGTCCCTGAGAGCAGACCCTCCTGGACGAGACCTCAGTGGCATGTGGAGGTCCTCATTCCCCCAGCAGCTGGACTTATCCAGCCGAAGTCCTCCAGATGGCTTGAGGAGCTTGTGTTATGTTTCTGATAAACTCCAAAACAATGAATTCCTTCTCTTCTACATCTGCTGTACTGTCACTTGTGATCGAAAAAGCGTGCAGCTACAAACCCAGACCGACGTTTCCGTGGCAGTGGCGGCAGTAAGATACTGTCAGGCTTGGATAGTTTTGCCTTGGGGTTCTTTGTTTCATTTAGAATCATGATACACCTCATTGATGTGATTCTTGTTTGCTTGTTAAAAATTACCTTATCTTAGATATACAGTCATCCGGTGACTTACGTCCTATTGAGTAATGTCTGACTGTACTTACATCCCGTAAGAGCCTTAATAAAATGTACCAAGGGACATCAGAAGCAGATGTATTTTGCCACAGGGCCAGCATGTGGCAAGAACCAACATTGTGCTGCCACAAAACAGGTTTAGTTAAATGTGTGTGATATTGTATCGCATGGTATATTTGACCTCTCTCCATTTAAGGTCGAGATACATCCAGATTAACTTCCTCACTTCCGGGACGACACTTCATGGACACCTGTCTTTAAAGAAAAACTACATAAATATCTCTTCCTTAGACTTGCTTACGTACACTGAATTTGTAACAAATAACATGTATAAAGATACCACCCATAGAAAGCCATGAAAAGACCAAACACGAAGCATACAGAAACCTGTCAAATCTGAAACATTGTTACACACCATCAGTAGAAACCTGTCAAATTTGAGATGACTCTCACAAACCGTCTGTAGAAACCTGTCAAATCTGAGATCTCTCACAAACCATCTGTAGAAACCTGACAAATCTGAGATCTCTCACAAACCATCTGTAGAAACCTGTCAAATCTGAGATCTCTCACAAACCATCTGTAGAAACCTGTCAAATCTCAGATGAATCTCACATCCCATCAAAGTTCAGACATCTTTTACACACCATCTATAGAAATGTGTCAAATCTTAGACATCTCCAACACACCATCTGTAGAAATCCATTCCATGCTGAGAAACTTATTACACACCCTCTGTAGAAACCTGTCAAATCTAGGATGTCTCTCACAAGCTGTCGGTAGAACCTTGTTAATGTTATGACATCAATTATACATTATCTGTTGTCCAGTCAGCCCAGTTGATTGCCCATGAGCCTTTAACATGGCCCTCACCCAGGCTGCCATGAACTGGTGACTTAAATGCGTTCCAAAATGTCACTGGCTTCTCCTAGGTCCTCCTACTTGTAACAGTTGCATCTGTCTCATCAAATTGTGCAGCCCCAACGTGCTTCTTGCCTGTTACACACACACACACACACATGAAGTGCATTGTAACACCTATGAAAGTCCATAATGTGCCACTAGGTCTGAAGTGTATTTCATTTTCTGATCTGCTGAGGGCAGTGTTATCTCTCTCGCCCTGAGTGTTTTATAACATGCCACGGTGGCTCTGCGAAACTTAATCAGGCCACAAAGTGCCTTATTAAAGTTTGTGCCTGGGTTTCATCGAGATCTCGGTAGATAATGACTCTCTGCTCCCCCTCCAACAGTACCTAAAGGAAGATCATTCTCAGCCTTTCCAGGATCAGCTCTCTAATAAACCTTTTGTGATTAAGTAATAGGTAAACGCTCTGATTTTGGGTCAGGTGAGCCCCGGAATGCAGAATTAATCAGCAGCAGCAGACATTGCATTAGGTAATAGCTATTTTTTTTTCTACAATTCGATAAAGAAATCACCATAATTAAACAAAGAGCAAGGAGTTCGTGTATATAATAATGAACCTTTCTTTTATTCTACAATCTAACTGCATTCACATCAGCCTCAAAGACCATGAATTAATATCCAACAGAAATTAATGAGTATTCTCAGCAATAATGAAATACTGAGTCGATTGTAGACATGAAGCAAATTAGCAAAAGTTGCCTGTATTTGAAAAGGTTTAATAATACATCACCAAGACAGATTTCCTCTACTTTAACTGAGGTGTGCCTATATGACAGATTAAATCATATTAATTTCAATTATAAATTAGTGATAAACATTCAGGTTCCATTGCTTCTGGTATTTTGTATTGTATGATAACTATTTGTATTTGGTAATGCACATGGAAATATTCTGGGCTGTACGTTTTTGCATCATTGTGGCTCAGGGACCGGACCTGGCTCTAATAACCCAACCATATCCCCATCATTTGCTACAAATTTGAATTTCAGACAAACCTGGGCCAATAACGAGGGCAATAAGGCACGCGGTTTGCGGTAGAGACCCCAGAAGCAAGTCAGCCCAAAAATGAAGACATTCAAATCTGCAGTGCAGGTACACAATATACAATCTCCATCCATCATGGAGGACTTGAAGCCTATCCCAGATAGCATAAGAATCAACTCAGTGCAACACCCTGGAAGGATGCCAGTGCATAAAAACAACATGGCCCACATTCTGGGCATACGGGATATTGTATTTCTTTATGGTAAAGTCAGTGGTGCTCGTCAGTATTTTTTTTGTTATTTGGTTGCTTGGCTTACGGTTTTCTGAAGTAAGTTCCAAATGCACCCATTTAAGTAAAGAAATTCAGGTTAAGCATCACACACAAGGGTACCACTGTAATAAATTGCATCCCATGAGTTTATGAGTCACAATTATGCTACCTGGTGATCCTGCCTAGAATTTCTTAATCCTTAAAATGTTACAAAAATGGCTGTAAATGGACTCAGTGGGCAGTACTGATTCAAAAACGTACGAGATTTCCTGCCAGGCGGTGTGTGCCGAAAAGTCCAATTGCTAGCAGACATCATTCTCCAAGGGGACTCAAGCTCTTTAAGGCCAAAAAGTCAGGAGATTATCGCATTTACTGAATCAACTAAATTACGTAACTGCCAAAGCCATTCTTCAGCCACGGTGTTGCAAGAAATCAAACACAGACAGTCATGCTTATCAATCCAGAATGTCGCCCAGGCAGTGTTTCTGAAAAAGCCGTCACAGAGATAGTGCAAACGTGCTGGAATTATTTATTCCTGCAACATTTACGACTGCTTTCCCGTACGAGTCCTCAAACTGCACCAGCCTGGTTCCAAGCTTTGAATGTAGACTACTAACGATTTCATGCTACTTTGAAGCATGTTATTTACGTTCCAGGTAACCTTGTAAATAACTAGAATTTATAACAGTTTGTCACTTGCGGCCAGGAGCCTCTCGTAGTGTTTATACTGCTAAAAGACCCAACTTATCTAACATTAAGTATCAGGTCCATACCTCAAGTATGTTTACCTATGCAGACTGTAAATCCTTCACATGAGAAGGTTAATATCATTGGTTAAGAGCGAGCTAAAGATGGCAGGAATTAGAATTATGTGGTCTAATAGTACTGAAAAGGGCAGGCTTTTTAATTTATCTCTGAACATGCCAATAATGCGCATACCTTTAACAGGAAAATCCATACAAATTTCCTCTGAAATGGCTCAGCCAAAATTGGGAGCTAACGAGGAAAAAAATATTGCAAATTTCCATTTAAGGTGTTTTTGTTTTTAACGGGAGTCCTTTTCCTATAGCGGTGAGCACAGTGCCCTTTTCAGAAGCTAGAATTCAAGCTTGAGGACCTGTGATGCAATCAGGGAAGGCAAACAAGGAATAACACAATAATAAGAGAAAATACAGCTATTGATTCATCACATATAAATATGAAGCCGGCCTGGCAGTATGAGGACACAGTGTCTTCATCATGACAGTGTACGTGGGGAACTTTATGGGCATACTAACTTAAAAGTTAAAATACTTAGAGTGCTTCAGGCTTTTGAGTCATCTTAATTTTGACAAATGGTGCAGAGGCAAACTGAAAACTTGTTGATGGAAGGCAGCAATTTGACTGCTTTCAGCATAGCGAGGACCTTCGTGTCACTAATGGATAGTGAAACACATTAAGTGACAGCTTCACAATACATGTTTGTTGTATAGCTTGACAGTGTAACAAGGCGTAGGCAACGACCGAAAACACCAGCCGGCGGAACGGGGTTCAGCCTTCTGAGCAGAAATGCCAGAAACTCCTAGTTCTCCTCTGTGAAGGTCACTCCTCTTAAGAACAGTGTCACATATATGCCAACACCCAAGTCAACATCAGATACGGGCAGTTAGCAAATTATTACACAGAGAAACGTGTTGACTACACCCCAACTAAGGAAGTATCTTATCTTGATTTTCAGTGGGTCTGTTAGTCAAATCAGTGCCATTTCCCCTCCATTAATTATAATCATTGTCAACGATATTGATTCTTTGGTAAACCTTTAAGTTTATTTCAGCTTTTGTGGTATTAAGATCTTGACGCGTCCTAACATGTATTAATCATTAGCACTTCAAAACAACCTTCAAAAGCACAGATATGTCTCAAAATGCTAAAGACAGAAAGAATAAATGACTTACAACCAATGAATGAAAGTAACATTTCTGTAATTTTTTATTTCTTATGCAAAAATCTATTACGGAGGGAAACTATTTTTAAAAGAGTTAGAAATTCCATATCATGCACTGATGGCACGTAGCATCTTTTTGATAATAAAGTGTTCCATAAATAACTCAGAGGCGTTCATAGTAAATAATTGCCACAGAGAACTAATTACCCATATAGAGCACAGCACTTTAAGAGGAGCAGTGCAGACAGAGAGAGTCTAGACCATCCACGTCACAGACAAAGGCTGGTGCAAAATACAGTCTTTTTTTTTTTTTTAGCTGAACAACAGATATATTCCTTCAGCGTGTGAAAGGATGAATCCTTGGCTTCGGCATGTCAATTTCCAGAAGCCGATAACGTCAGAGAAATGAACTGAACAGACGCACCGCCATATTAGGCTGGATGCTTGTTCGCTGACACCTCGCCAGCTTTAAATTAATAATATTCCGGAACATTTCTTATAACATCGAGTGACACGTACCTTTGAGAAACCAAATGCAGACTACTACTGATGTATTTATAATCCTCCAATCCTTCAAGCAGAACTGTAAACAGAATGAAAAACAAAATTAGAGCACATTTGGAGAATTTAATGTATTTCTTTAATCAGCATATAAACATATGAAATAGCAGATTCATTTCTGCAGAGAAATTATACACGTGTAACTCTGGCTTTAAAGGTCATTTTTTATTCTTAAAAGAAAGGGTGTGTTTTTTTTTTACTCTCCAAACGATGTCATCTTTTCAAAAGGGCTAAATTATTATTGTTTCTTGGTGCCTTTTTCAGTCCCTGAGAGGAATCAATAAATAGGATTAAATCATCAGTGGCCTACGGCTTGCCTTGAACATTTCATAAATATACAGTTAAGCACATGAGTTATGTTCAAGAAACACACTTACTTCATTATCACCTTTGCTATAATTTGCCATGAACGAAGCACAAGTGCACATGGCTTGCTGTTATCTTACACTTTCAGAGTTGTTGTTGGTGTGTGTGTGTGTGTGTGTGTGTGTGTGTGTGTGCGTGTGCTTGTATGTGTGTGGGTTTGCATAGATTGCATAAATCACATTTAGGGACCAAAATGTCCCCAGACTTTGGTCAAACCTGACACTTCCTTACTTTTGGGGACATTTTTTTCAGGTCCCCATTTTAATAACCTCAATTTTATAAAAATTGTGAATGCAATCAAATAACTAAAATTGCCAAAGTCTTGTATTTGGGTTGGTTACTTACGGTTAAGGTTAGGGCTGGGTAGGGGTTAAGTGCGTCATGATTGGGATTAGGGTTTTTCCCATAGAAATGAATGGATGGTCCACAAAGTCATGAATACAAATGTGCATGTGTGCGTGTGTTTGTGTGTGTGTGTGTGTGTGTGTGTGTTGTTGTTGTGCTCTCCCTGTGTTTGTGAGGGTTCCAGCACTAACAAGACAAAATGTTTCAATAAACTGTTGACTGTAAATCGTGTGTGCGTGTCTGTGTGTATCTGTGTGCCCTATGCATACCCCTAACATCCTATCCAGACATTACCCTGCACTGAGCAGTAGGCCTTAGATACTTCTGTCCCCAGATAGGTATGTGGAGACAACATGAATAAGATCCACCCATAACAAAGTTAGATATTATTTAAATACATTTTAAGTACTTGTCACCACAAGCCACACCTCTATGACAAATGACAGTGTCACAAAGTGTTACCCTCCGAAAAATCCATCCCATAGACCTTTTCTCATTATAGATTCTACTCTGCATCAAAGCCCCTTAAATGTAAAATTAACAAAGGTATGCTGCAGGTAAAAGCATTTAACATTTGCTCTTAAACATTATATAACCAAAGTTATATGACTAAGCTATAACTATAATAACATGAATGAAAACAGTACAGGGATGCAGCCGCAGGACGTTATTAGAACAAATTAACATCCATGAAATGTTACATCAACGTAAGCCCATTATGCAAGCCTGGAGACGGGCTTCAGTCCATCAAGGTTGGGAATACCATTCTGGTCACTTAAGACTCCCGGGGTCTGTGGTCTCATTACTCGCCACTAGTTTCCTCACAGTGAAAGCTATTTTTGATGTAAGTCATGCTGTGCACACAGGATGTAGGCTTTCAGCCTCAAAGAGAGCAGATTTTCAATCTCAAACACTGTGCAACATATTTAAAAAAGACATAAAAAAATTTAAATGATCCGCATTTCACTAACAATCCTCCCGGACACTGCAAAAGTTACTCAGTCATTTCTTTTAAACATATTTATTTTTATATAGCCATATCCCTAAATATTTTTTTCTTTTCATTATTCAGGTGTAGAGTACCTCCCCCCCATCATATTTAAGCATGACTCATCATAGGTCAAGATGTTACTTTTCTCACGAGAGTTATTTTCTTTACAGCCATCATAACGTACAAATACCCGAACACCCTAACATTAAACAAATTCAGAGTGTGGTGTCTGAAATGTGAGCTGTGTGCCTATCACCAAACTCCCCCACTGCCCAGGAAAACTCAGTTACGTTATGTTCAGAAGCATTACCAGCCATTCCAGTACCTCAGTACCCCGCCACATATGTGTAATGTAATGTGAATTAACTGTATTGTCATTGTTAATGTAAACTATTCGGGGCTGGGGTGTGTGTGTGTGTGTGTGTGTGTGTGTGCCTGTGTGTGTAATCACACTCCTTTTTTCATATTTTAGGTACTTCAGTGATCTGTGTGTTTTCAGAAATCCAACGGTTAATTTGACTGAAACTTAGATTAAGGTGCTGCAATGTTGCTAAAACCGGGCTTTTCGGCTTCCCGCCATCAGTAAGGGCATGCACGAGACGCACCCCAGACATGTGGCCAAGTCTGACACAATCACATACATGTTGCGTATATATATGACACAATCACATACACGTTGCTGCTCTTTCTCCAGATCATCAGGAGGCCACGGGAAAAACATATAATCAGACAAAACACACAGACCTTTGGTCATTACTCAGGAACAACATACAACAAAAAAATAAAGTAAAAGGAACAGTGGACCTTAAAAAAATGGCAACCAATTAGTCAGCATCACACACCAGCTCGGGTCCAGGTGGTCTCCGCTGATCACTGCCAGAGAGGAACTGAGCACGTCACAATTAGTACAATAACGCACACTCGGACGTCTGAGTACATTTATTTACAGTACGTCGGCCGTCTACTCAAATGTGGTGATGAGTCACTTTCAACAACCCTACACTTACCCTACACTAACCCTCTCCGTATCCAAGCCGTAACCTTAACCATACACAGAATGGACTCCTAGTGAGCTTCAATAACAGCAAAGCCATTCTCCTAATTTTGATAAAACCTTGTCTATTTATTTGCATATCTCTATTACCTATAACTAAAACAAGAACAGTAATGCTGTGACTGCTCCTGCTACTACCACTACTGTTAATAATAATAATAATAATAATAATAATACAATCTTTTTTATTTGTTCGTACTTTTTTCTTGATGGAGTCAGTTAGTAAAAATCAGCAAAGCGCTTTTACTTCATGCCGGTTACATGAAGGCTTTTTGGCCGCACGTATCCAAGCCAGACATCAAAAAGCGAAGAATAGGTCTCTTGTTACTACGGTGGTCCCTGGGAAAAAAGAGCCGGTTGTGCTGGGTTGATGGAGAAAACCAAACATTCACAAGCCAGGCGGCCCGAGCGGCATAATGCTAGGCCAAGTCGCAAGGACCATGCAGAATCGCAAATTGTGCTTCCTACAGCTGTGTTTCATTAATGGAAAAAGGCAACAACTAAATATCTACCTTTCGGCAAGTCGAATAAGAATCAGATGCGGAGGGTGAAAGTTTGTTATTGCAGAACAGGATAAAAAAAAACTTGATAAACAGCCGCATCTCTCTATACGCCGGTGCTCATGCTATCTGTCCTTCTGGCAGGTGTAGAAACATAAGACGGTCTTGGATTGCATGCATGAATATCCGCGGTGTCTGCAGGCAGGCGATGTCAGGGGGGCTGGAAGTCACTTCGCCGTGACGGTGTGACACATCTAGCCGGCGACGGGACCCGGCCGGCAGCGAGGGGAGCGCACGGACGCTGATTAAAAACTTGGGAAGGCGTATATTCACAGGAGCCCTGACAGCGGACGCCGATGAGACGCGGACGATTTATCACACGCGTGGGGGGGCAACAGCCGCTGTGCACAAACCGAATATAAATCAAAGGAAGACTGACAGACTGTGGTACTGTCTGATCCCCCCCCCCCCCCCCGAACAAAAGATTTTAATTATCCATCGCTACTTTTTTTTCTGACGATGATGATGCTGAGGATGCTGAGGATGATGATGGTGATGCAGACGTTGTACTGCGTCAGTCCCCCTTCTTTTTTTTTACTTGTCATGGACATTTTGGAACTATGAATGGACGGGGTTACATTATTCCAGCTGCAAATACCGAAATCGGGAAGAGGGGAGTATTAACACGCACCTATAACGGCGGAATTGCTTCTGCGGGGACCGATTCCCCGTTAAGCCGGAGAAAGGCAGCGATACGGTGCACATCGGTCCAGAACCGAATGCCACAATTATCTAAATCGCGGTTCATAACATCACTACTGCTATTCCAGAATACACATTCAAAAATGTACAACTACTGATAAATTCCAATTCATTGCACCGGTAAACCTATTTTAATAATGTTGTAGTTTCTATTGATATTATTGTTCCTGCTGTTATTATGGCCAATATAATAATAATAATAATAATAATAATACAAATAATGATAATACTGACGATTTAGTTTGGTATATTTGCAGCCTATGATAAGTCATTATGTTGAATTATATAGGCTACTTAGTAATGGTTACTTGTATCAGCCACATCCACGTTTTTCCCAGAAACTGCAATGCACTCTTAAATCGCACAACTAACGCCGTTGAGCCACTGAGCTTGGGCAATATATACTCACAGTGGCTCAAACATAACATTATGGTCATATATTTATAAAACACATCCCTTTAAATATAATCATGAACCGTTCTTTTTTTTTTTTTTTTTTTTGCTAACCGAGCTCTGTACGAAATTGCTCCGGAATTGCATTCCCGTTGAAATATCGCATCGGGGCTGTATGCCTGAGCGCTTCCACAAGCCAGAACTCTTAAATAATTTCCCATCGAGTGGCGCTCAACGCCGGCGATCCCCGGAACAATACAGGCAGATGCCTATATGCCCGCCCGGCGCCGATGGCTGGGAACGGCGTAAAGGCGCCGCTGCACGGAGAATAAGACCGAGCTCCTTTTCGCTGATACCCCGAAACTGCAGGTAAGTCCCGGAGATACACCATGCACCTAATTCGCATTTCGGGTCCCGAATGCGCTTACCGCGTCTCAGAAGATGCTGATCAGCTTGCAGAAATAATCTCCTTCGCGTCCTGCCATTGAGAAAGGGAAAAAACAGAACGCCAAGGGTCGATTTACTCAAATAATTGTCTATATATTTTTTTCCCTCTCCGATTATTGTCCTTCAAGAGCAGATACCTTCTGGCACGGAAAGGTGAGCCTCGGTTCCAGATAGTGAGCCCGCTGAACTCCACATGGATCGCACACGCGTTACGGATGTACAGTCAATAGCTAATATCCATTCAGGGGGGAGAAAATATTGAACGAATTGAGAAGCTCCTTATTTTGTATCCAGATCACTCTCCGCCTCCAGCTGAAAGCTGCCTCCACCGGCACATCAGGTCTTTTACGCAGAAACGGGGAAAGGGGAGGGAGGAAAAACCCAACTCTTGACCCGGGAAGGTGTCCAGAGTTTTCGTCCGTATTTTAAAGCCCCGCAGTAAAGGGCTCTAAAATTGTTTGCTCGGAAAATTGAGCTCCGTAAAAAAAAAAAGAAGAAGAAAAAAAAGCAAAAAATGACAAGCCAATTCCGGAGCGGTGCGCGGCGAAATGCGGTGGGAGGCAGAGCGAGCAGGGAGCCGGTGCGCCGCAAAGCCCGGAGCCGGAACGCGCGTCACTCCGCGGACTCGGGCTCCATCTAGCAGCCGAGGCGAGGCGCGCACCCGCCGCACCGACTGCGAGAGCAGCCCTGGCCGACATACACATTGTAACGAAACGAAATGCACAGCCGATGACGCCAGATTTATTAAATATGTATTATCCTCACAAATATCCCATACAAAACCCTCGCCTTTATTTATAACCTACGATGGCTGTTCCTTTATGAAGGATAGGTATTAGAGAAGTCTTTGTGAAGTTTCTTAGCAACGCCGTCGTAGGGGGCTGGGGTCACATAAAGGCGTTTGACCGCTGGGACCCGATGCTCGGTCTGTGGCCCCTCGGCTGCCCCCCATCTATTGATTGCGATGAAGCCATTCCCATCAAAGAGCAAACGGGGGGGCGCATTCCAGCAAGGCACGCCCACCGTCATCTGGCCCAAATACCTGTTTCATTGACTAATCGATCCTTTAATGGAGATTAATGGACGCGATAAGGTAGTCAAACCCGAGGCGGGCTTGTGAATAAGCGGCGGCCGGACTTGCGTCCGCTTCGCCTTGGGGACAGGCGTGACTGCGGGGAGCTGCGCCGGCTGCCGTTTACTATCGTCGCCGGATCCCTGGATGGTCTTTGCACGGTTACCGCCGCAAACGCGCACGCTGGACATGTATGTTTCAACGGAATAAGTTACCCACCATCCAGACACGTTGTACTTATAATATCCTACTTCCGAAGGGGATGCTGCTTTGATTTTTTGTTTTTGTTCACGAAAATTAAATGACACTTGATTATTTGGTTTAAAATGGTTTCCTCTTTATTTCTAAGCACTGCAATCATTGCTTATTGTCCAGTTTCATGATGGAACCTAAAGGTGTCCCGGGAAAGAACACAGTGACTATGAAGTGCTGTTTTTTTCCCCACATTATAAAAGACATCTCACAAGCATGCCTAATGCAAGTGGAAGACATTGTATTATTTTAATAATAGCACCTTCTTTTATTAACTGTGATAAACTGTCTTGCACATAAAGCTGCCTCATTATAAATTTTTGTGGAACAATGGAAAGGCCTTTAAAATTGGTCATGATGGACATTTGTGCAGTCAGATTAATTGCATGTTATAAGCATTTGAAGCCATAACAGTGGCCAGCAGCCTGACTCTCCAGCTGTCAGCGAGGTGGCGGTGCCCGGCCTCTGTACTCAGACACTCGGGCAGCGGCTCTCCATGCCCTGTCGTCTCACACCCTGGCTTGTGCACAGGCCCTTGGATGTGGATCTGATGAATCAAGCCACACCTCCCAACCCCCCTCCATCCCCTTTAGTCTGGCAGTACTCTCTACATCGCATCTCTCAGCAAGGGGTAAATGAGAGAAAGGTCTTCCCAGAAGAAGAGCTGAATGCATCACCCGCATTCTCCATCCTTTTATGTAAAATAACAGTTTAGGGAGGGCAGCGATACCAGCATTACACAAATGCAGGCTCATTATGTGGGAGACTCGCCTGGAACACTGCAAGGTGCAGCCCCGTATATTATGGGGTGGCCTTTCAAATTGCTTACTTCTCACTGGAGGGCCTCTGCCACTCTGACTCGGCCCGGACTTTGCTTTGAAATGTTAATACCCTCCCATCTACCTCACCTCTGAGGCCATACTGGTAGCACTGGTTTTAGATTCAAGTGAGAGACCCTGGTCCAACAGGACTGGGCAGCAGAGAGATATCTACCCTTTGTACAAGGGCCAAGAGGATTATGGGTAGTTCGCCATACACCTTATGTAACCTCCTGCCTCTGTAATGCCATTTAAACATTCTGCTAGCATTAGAAGTTCAACCATCATGTGCAAAGTGCTGTGGGACAGATTATGTGCCTTTTAAATAATATACCAGGTACAAACCCTAACAAAAAACGCGTATGACTTTTTTATGAGATAAAAAGCAATTCTTTTCACCACACGCATTCACTGATGAGCAAAAAATACATGTAGGAGTGAAAAGGACAGACTTAGACCGATTCCTTGCTGCAGTGGCAGCTGTTGAAGTTTTAATGAGGAAGTTTTGATTTCCCTGAGCCTATCTAACACTTCACAGCAAAACTGCAGGAAATGTGGTTACAGATGGAGTTTACATTGTTGTGCATGGGTATTTATTTACCAGCACCTCTTAGATGAGATTCATTTACAATTTGTTCATTGATCAGACGTGGCGTATGATTTAGAAAGCAGGGTGAACCAGTCCCTGGAGCGAAAGACGCTTAGGGGCCCAATAGTAAAATCATTTTCCAATAATGATGATGACTGACAATAATGCTTTTCCTACAATGGACTGGCAACCCGTCCAGGGTGTTAAATGAGAAATCCTTTCTCGTTGCCGACTCCATCTTGCTCTCCATAACTTGAAGGGTAACGGCCATCAAGCGACACCCCTGGAGCTGAGGGATAAAAGCCTTGCCCAAGGGCCCATGGACTGTTCTTTCTGCTCACAGGCACTGAGACTTAGCCCACAGAGCCACTCACTACCCAGTTTCATGCCCTCTATTCCCTGGTATTGGCTACTGGCTCACTGTGACCCTGTACATAGATAAGTGCTTATAATAGATGGATGGATGGATGGATGTTTAGTATGCGCGTAATTTTACACTAGCATCTAGTAGCTTATAGGATGCCTTCATCCAAAGCAGTTCAGCTTTCACACTTTTATGCAGTTCAATACGTAGTCCAGGCATTTTAAGTTACTCGGCCTGGCCAAAAAAATATCACTGTTTGAATTTAAATCGTCAAGTGATTGGATGGTTATTACATCATTATTGTTGGTAGTACAGTTCAGCAGCGTTATGCAGTAATAAAGTGAAGTCAGCTGAGTACCTGAATCTACTGAATGGCAGGTTATCCCAGCAATGGATTCTCTCTTCCCTAAAGGCATGGGCATCTTACAGGAGGAGAACGCCAAGATTCATCGGCCTCGGATTGTGAAATAGTGGTTCAGGGAGCATGAGGAATCATTTTCACACATGAATTGGCCACCACAGTCTTGACCATAACCCCACTGAAAGTCTTTGAGATGTGCTGATGAAGACTTTATGGAGTGATTCAACTCACCTATCATCAATACAAGATCTCGGCGGGAAATGAATGCAAATCTGGATGGAAAAAAATGTCGAGATGCCGCATAAGTACGTGGAAACAATGTCATGTCGAATGTGCATCATAATCAAAGCTTAAGGTGGTGTCCAATGAAATATTAAAGTGTGTTCCCTTTTTTTTTGGCCAGACAGTTTAAGTGCCCTGTTTAAGGGGCATAACAGCTCCTGTAGGGATTTTAATCTTCAACCCACAAGTCCATGGCCTTTAACTATGGACCTGATGGCTGCCCCTTTAAAATGACCACTGGGCCAGTCGTACAGTTTGGTTTACCAGCTGAAGTTTGAATTGTTACAACCGTCTTTCCTATACACACTGCACTGGCAGATTGGAAGAAAAAAAACACTCTATTGTGTAAATCTTCTGCGTAATTAACATGGGAAATTGAAAATGATATTTTTAAATGACTGGATCTTTAAGAGGTGAAAACGGGTTAATTATCCATTTGCTATTCTTTGGAATAAATATCCTTGAGGGACTTCAGAGGAGAGGCTGGTCACGCATCGTATCGATGGGCCACACAAGAAAGGTGTGGCTGGCAGAGATGCTTAACTCGTGCTCCAGTGGCTTGGGATTGTAAGGGTTGGCAGTCTTGTTGGGTGATTAACTTGTTGCGTGACTGCCTATGATGACGTGCAATAATGGGCAGCATTATAGAGGTGTTTTTTTGCTACCCATTAAGGATTTGCAGATCAGTGGAAAGTGAAATTCCCCTCAAAATCCAATTTATTCTTGTTATTTAGCTGCTTGGGAGACTCATTAAATCATGTGGCTCGCCCGCCGTAGACAATCTCTGGCTTCCGGATCCTTCCCTTGACAGCCTTCAGAGGTTGTGCTTTGACAGGAAAATCCTTCTTACCGTTTTGCACCTGACTGAAGGCCTGGCATTGTGTCCTGAGTATTACGGCACCCAGCTGCTGTCTGGCTGCATTCCCACATGTTGGGTTCCCAAACTTTTCAGCCCACGACCCCCAAAATAACAGAGCCAGGGACTTGCAACTTCTATTTCGTCAACTGAGGGTGTCCCGTCAGTTGATGTCAGCGATTGTGGGCGGGGGTTACCCTCAACACATTTTACCGAACGTGTGGGGGTTCGGTGAATATTTTTTTTATTTTATTAACATATCCAGGAAGTCTTCTCACAGCCCCCCACAGGTGTCTCACAACCCCTCTGGAGGTCGCCACCCACTCTTTGCGGACCCCTGGGTTAAATGACCCACAGTAAAAAAAGGCAGCCCCCTCATACTGGTTGCTGAGACTCCCTTAGCCAGCATGATGTGGTGGTTCGGGCCCCCTCGAGGGCATGTGCTCTAACCCCTGACTCACTCGCACAGGCCCTCGTATCACACCACCTCACTTTTCCTCCTGGGGTGTACGGCTGCTACTTCAAAGCAGATCAATCCTTAATAACTAGCTCCCAATGACTGTGCCTCGCACCACCAATGTCCTTTTGTGACCGTTATTTTATCATCTATCAGCGTACTTAGCTTATTTTCACTGTGGCTGACTTTTATCTTGTGTGATGCATTCTCTTCACATCGTGTTCCCCTGTACAAATCATTCTGCCACAGTGCTATAAAGGTCTCATTAAAATGGCTGGTACATTTTAGCTCGATGGCATGTAAAACCATGCTTCTTGTGTAAGCTTATTTGAGATTCACGTCATGGTACAGATATTGTGACATTCTTATGCGCAGTCAAAGGATTCGCTAACATATGCTATAACCCTATAACGCATTATAGCGCATATGTCTTGTAAAATGGGTATTGGCATAAGCGGTTATTATTGGTCCTAATCGTTAGCAAAAGTGATTTGTTTTCCTTAAAAAGATAGCAAAATGTGGTTCAGCATATAGCATCCAAGGTCAAGTTGTTTGAAAGGATACAATAATCTTCCCGCATATCTCGGATTCCCGCAAACGGCGCTGAAGTTTCGCCAACGCATACAACTTTACCGTGAAAGGAAAAGGCGCTTCATTTCTGCTGTGCCACTTTTCTACGTTTCATAAAAATGGAAAAAAATCCGACGACTGTCCACGGTCGCCTCTGCTGAATAGAGGCAGAAGACGGATAGATGAATAATTTGCAAGCAAACATTTGGCCTCAAGATGCATATTTTTCTATTTGACACACAAGCAATGACGTACGCTGTGATAAAATAAAATAAATAAAAATACGATAATAAAAGCATTGTTTTGGACACATGAAACAATTTATGCATGCATCCAGTTTGAAGCATTACTGAAGAGTATGAAGGTCTTTCCAACATAGGGAGATGTTAACAAATGTGGCAGGACAGCGGGACTTTTGAAAATACACGTGTAGAAGCGCTACATCATACAATTAGTGCCCAGTTACACAGCCTGGGCCATCGTGGCCTGCCCACAGGTTCCTGCCCTCACCGAGACCGTCCTGCAGCTCCGGCTCACCTCCTCGGCTGCTCTCTCTCCTGCAGCCCCCCCGCGGTTCTTACCGGCGCCTGTTACTTCACGCAGCTCGGCCGTGCTCGTTTGCACACTGTCATGTGTTTTTCTTCTTCCCTTCGCCGGTGTTTGACTCACTTCTATTGTAATACTGACTGCTCTGGCTCTCTCGGTCTCCTTGGTGTAGGCCACCATTGAGTTCTGTCTGGAGAACTCGGCTCAGCAATGGCACGTCACAATAATTAATGAAACACCTCCGATATTTGACCTTGTCTCTTATTATTTTTTTGTGTTTCCCATGGTTCTGCTTCATGGTGATTCGCATTTTTTGGCAATATGTGAAAAAAGGCTTCCTAAATGTATCCGATCGGTTTCCCATTTGGATGACCTGTTTAATGTTTGCATCCTGCAAAGGACAGGTCTGCCTCATTGTCTGCATTGCTGTAACACATTCCAATGGATTTTTCAACACCCATCTATGTGGGAACATTCTTTACTTTAAACCCTTATAAAATCCAAACATTTTTAGCGTGTAAGTTCTGATTTTCCTTTCAGCTCCAGTGAGCTTTGACTTTCAATACTTCTCCTCTCTTTGCACAAGGCACCATCCTAATGGTAGAGGGGCTGTTACAGGTGAGAGCGGCCAGCAGACCACAGCCCCAGAGTCCTTTAAAGCCACTGCATCTTTCTCCCGGAATAAGCTTCGCCGTGATAAAGCCGTTTGCCTGTTGGCTTCTTTAGATCAGCGTGGGAATCATGATTTAATCAGCGCAAAGGCAGTCTGCTCCCACAGCAGAGCGATGTGACCAACTTTTAAGTAACAGCTCCCCATTTTATGCGCCCGGCAAATCTGTGTCTGGAGCGGATTGCATAATCCAATTTTTAAAAAGGCACGAGCATAATACCTAAATTGTTTTAAGTGAGCGTTCTTTTGGAGCTTGGCATCCGTGGGCTGTGCAAATGATTTATTTTCAGAAGAGCGCGCAGGGACGTTGAAACATCTAAGCGCTTGTGCTACGTCGCGGAGGATGTCCTAAAAATAAAACAATTATGTATATGTATAAGCGTCAGTAAGAGGCTGTCGGCAAGTGTGAATGAGATGGGCAAAAGGGCGAGGAAGGGAGGCACACTGAGAAATGGGGTGGGTGGAGGGAGAAGGCGAGTCATTCAGCTTGGCAGCGTGTGGAAACTGCCACACTGCCATCAAGTGGAGGGACGTGGAACTGCCTGGAGGGAGCGCACTCCTCCTTCGCCCATGCGGATGGTGACTGTGGCAGCGCCAGCCCGTGGTCTAAATTGGCAGGTTGGCCTTTGATGCTATCAGTTTTTTCCCCGAAAAAAAAGGAAAACAGCAACATATTACACCCGAGATATTAGGTGAAAAAGAGTTCATGTCATCGCCTATCACGTTGAAGTGAATGTTAACCTTTACCCGAGGGGAAAACCTTTATTAAAATATTAAAAACGGCTCCCCCCGCTTTCGGTAAACACTCGGACAGAGTTGGTTGGGGGACAATTTCAATTCTCAGGAGAACTTGCAAATATAAAATAACAAGGTAACAGTCAAAGGGGAACAATAAGAAAAAAGCAATTGTTTAAGTCGTTCGAACTGCTTAAAACATCACAAATGACATTCAGTATGCGTATTTGTGTGTGCATGTGTGCTATTTATATGTTTATTGGTTTCCTCTCATGCTTAGAAATTAGAGCAAATTAGCATACAATGATAATACATGACCAAAGTACAGCCCCCTCCCGGTCGCTGGCCAGCCACGCTCCCTTTGTCCGCTGGAATAGGCTCCGGATGGGCGGCTGATGATAAAGGAAACGTCACCCATGTCCAGCTAAAGCCTGCTAGCAGGGAATCGGACCCGGGGGATGGATGGATGGACGGATGGATGGATGATGGATGGAGGGCGGGGAATTAGGGCGATTCCATTTGGAGTACAATTGGATCGATCTGGGCTGGGGGCCCAATATAACATGCTTTATGGGGGCCGAAATCTCCACCCCTGTGTACAGCCCAATATTTATTTTAATTCATTCGTGCCTTCCAGTACATATTACAATTATAAATGGTCCCCTAATATCAAACTATCATTTCATCCCATGTGCATATGTTTAGATGTAGTAGCCTAATTTATTACAATGTGATCATTTCTGCCATTACAAGTTCCTTATGATATATTATGTTTTATATCATATTATAGTACAGTATATTGTATTATATTATACATCATACATATGTATCAAAATAAAAAAGAAACCTTGCGAGTGTAACAGAGCTGACACGATACTGCCCCGTCCAACGACACCCCAGCGGCAACAAGTCGCCGCTCGTCTCTAAATCGGATTAACCCGGAGCCCGGGCTCCGCTGCGGCCACGCTGTCCGCCGAGCGGCGGCGCCCGCGACCCCCGGCCCCCCGTTAGTCGGCAGCGGGCGGCCGCCCTTTCAACCCCCCGAGCGGCTCTCGGAAGCGCGTCCGGGTTGATCGCGTTACACTGAGTCCCGTCTGGAAGCGCCGCCAGCCGGACTGCCGGGAAGCCGCAGGACGGGCGACGTCCTGGAGCCGGAGGCGCCCGGAGTAGCGACGTCGGCGCCGCGTAAGTCTCCCGATTTGCCACTTTGTTTTTTAGCCCGATCGGAGGGATCCGCATCCCCGGCGGTATCAGTCGCTCCCCAAGAACCGAAAGGCGACGGCTACCATGTAGCCTGGGGCTGATCCCGGCCGGTGGCGGCGCCGGGACGCCGCTACAATGTTGCGCCGCGCTTTAAAAGCCCCTTTCGGTTGGCTTGTAGATTTTAATGAGATTTTTTTAATGGAAAAATAGTAACGGGGCAAAGAATGCCGTGGCCGGATTACGGAGGAAGTCGCTGGGATGCTTTCTTTGTCCCGGCCAGCCAGTTGGGTCGGAAGCCTGTTGATTCAGCTTCCCGCACAGGGACGGGACGGGGGGGTGGGGATGCAGGAGAAAAGCGGATCGCGTTGCACTTTTAACGCTGGGAGCCACTTTCATACTGGCATCCCACTGATGGGTCTGCAGAACAGCTCGGATGGGCAAAGAGATGGATGGAGACGGCGCCTGTATGGGCCAGTCTTGGTCACTCCGGATAGACGCGGTTACTTTGCAAGTGGCCGGAGAGTTTGATGAGGAATGCGCCTTTAAATGTCAGCGCGATAAGCGCACGTCTCAGCCCAGAGATGCGATATGTCCGTCTTATCTGTGGGCCGTGCTTGTTTACTCGGCCGATAACGGTGACACCCGAAAGCATACCTCACATCCCGCTGACGCCTAGGAACCTAACGGGGACCGCCAGAAGATGCGGTGTGCGGGGGAAGACCGCCTCTTATTGTGCCCAACTTTGTGTCTGCCTAATGGTACACGGGTTTAAGTAATGCACACTTCGTCCCGGCCGAAAGTGCTTGAGCTTAGATGTCTCCTTTTTTCCTGGTGCGTCATAAGCCTGCCCGTTGGCAGAAGCCGCTCCGAGTATGACGTCACGTGTTGCGTTGTCGACGTCACCAAGTTTATTCCAACATTGTCAATAGTTGTTAGGCCACAGTTCTGCAGCAACTTAAAAGCCACGTTTACCAGATATTGTATTATTATTTTTTTTCCTTCTCATTATTATAATTTTAACTTCCCATTAAAAGTATAGTCTTTTATCTCCACATTTAACCATGTTTTTTTCCCAGATATTGCTAAAGAATACTGAATGTAGGAGAAGGCCATCAAATACAGTAATTTCATTAGAAGCATTATCTTACAAACTATATTCTTCCATCCAGCTTCCAACCACTTATCCTGGTCAGGGTAATTGTGGGGGTGGGCGGCTGGGGCTTATCTCAGGCAGCACAGGGCATTAGCCTGGGGTAAAACCTTCCTTTGTTTATTACAACAATACCATGGTGGACCTGCTGGGCTCTGAAGTACTGCACAACACAGGCTTGACATAACGACAGATGTCTGAACCATCTAACATATCTGGTGGTTAAAGGCAATTTGCCAATGTTAATCCTTCAATAAGAACATTAGTTAACTACAAATGACCAACCTTGGCGTGTGGCATCTAACGGGACTGCTAGATGCTGCATCATTGTTTAATGGTGCTGAAATGACGTGTGCATACTAATGCATGCCAAATAGCTGCATTTTTAACTTTGATATTATTATTATTATTATTATTATTATTATTATTATTGTAGTTGCTATGAGGTCGTGCAGCACCCCAGGGACCTGGGTTCGATGCTCCACCTCAGCTCCATTTGCCCGAAGGTGTGAATGATGTGTGTCCCCTACGATGGGTTGGTGCCCCATTCTGGGTTATTTCCCACCTTGTGCTCGATTATTCTAGGATATGCTCTGGAACCTCACGATGACTGAACAGAGGATAAGTGGTTATGGAAAATGGGTGGTTGTTATTGTTAAACAGAT
>JAODKM010000016.1:10754889-10772353 GCA_026780845.1 Petrocephalus sullivani | reverse complement strand
ATGCTCTGGAACCTCACGATGACTGAACAGAGGATAAGTGGTTATGGAAAATGGGTGGTTGTTATTGTTAAACAGATTAGACTCGACTGTCCAGGAAATATACCGTACTATTATTTTTGTGGGTGTGCCCTTTTATTCCCAGGTGTGTTTCTATATGGTACCTTGTTTATATTTATAATATTTATGTCTTTTCATACAGTGCTCTTATGTTTTGTGCATTGTCTGATCCGCGCTATAACTGCTGCTGTAACACCGAAATGTCCCTCATGTTATTCATTCTATTTTTAATTAAAAAATTTTTTTTGCCATGGTCAGTGTGTAGCTCAGTGTCTGGAAGGTCATGGGATCGAGTCCCGAGGCTGACAGAGTAAACATATCACAGTCGGGCCCCTCGGCGGGGCCCTTAACCCCAGCTGCTGCTCCCTGACCCCAAGCCTTCCTGCCTCGGCCGTCACTTCAGGCAAACGTTTCTGCCGAATTAATGCAAACCTGCTTCAGATTGTTACTGTATTCTGCAGGTCTGAAGAAACGGAGAGAAACTGCGGCAGAAATCGACTGATTAAAGATGATTGAGACGATGGGTGAGTCTCATTTTCATTTGAAACATGAAAATATAAATGAAACAATTTGTTGACTGGTCATATTATACTGTAGTGGTGTGAATAATGTATGGCTATTTGGTCTCTTGCAGTCTTTAAATGTGCATGTGCTGTGTGACTGCAGTACTCTGCGTGGTATTTTGCTGTTTGCTATTTTATTAGTTGCCATGATTGCCCATTTGAACCTCTACCAGAAGTTCCCTGTTTTCTCTTTGTTCCGGCATCTCAGAACCACCTGCCCTCCTGGGAGTTTCGCATATTTGAGTGTCTGGCATTTACAGAGAGAGGTGCAATAAAAAAAAAAACACCAAGGGCAGTTCAATGGGGAAAACACAACACCTTGCTAATGAGAGAGGTCAGAGGAGAACAGGCAGATTCCTTGGGGCTATCAGGAGGACTCTGTGCAAAATGTCAGATGGATACAATAGTGCTGCAGTGAAACGCTTCTCTGAATAAACAGCTCACCTACCCTTGACGTCATTTTAGGGGAAAAAGTGGCTTCTACGTGGTGAAATATGTCTGACCTCTTCAATATTTCTGTTCTTCTTCAGAGCAACTATATTTCCGTTATTATGTTAGGAGAGGGTAGAAGACCTCGTTTAGCGCAAACTTACTTGTTGTGCTATATATCTGAGAAGGAACAGGTCAGTAGGTCAGCAGGTCTGTCTCAGCTAGAAGTCGTCTTCGGGGTTACAATCAATAGATAGAGATATTTCAGGCGTGCTGAATCTTTTCCCTTATTTTGTTGGTGTAGCCCCCACTCCGAGGAGATGCCCCGCAAAGTGGAAACGAGCGGGGTCTTTGGTCGCACTCCATTAGGTTTTAGACAATCTCTCACAGACACGGAGATTGCCTGTATCTGGTCCGGAGGAAACGTGACCGCCTCCAGCTAACAAGCCCTCGGTGGCCCTGCACGAGCTTGGCCTGCTAAACATGGGCCTGGGATAGATTTTAGATGGTGACTTTCAGACGGTTCTATGAGCTTTTTTTTCAGCACCCACCTCTATATATGTAGAGCGGAAGCTACCAAATCATTGTTATTTTTGAGAAATTTAACACTAAATGTTTTTTTTTTTCTCCTGGGCAAAACGCAGGGCTGCATGATTCTGAAGCCCAGTCATTTGTTGCTGGAATGGCTGGACCTTGGCCAAGCCCCGGTGCAGTCATTGTGTCGTGGTTCTTACACCCTGAATCATTTACATTCGGCTTAACACTTGCTTGTTTGAAGCAGTAAAATGAGGAAAGTGTACTCCCAGATAGGCCCTGCCCACGTTCTAACCCTGCTCGTCAGCAGTTAAGGTTTTTTACGACTAGTTTCACTTTTAATTAGTAAAAGGTAAAACTGTAAGAAGGCCATAGTATGTGTTAGATTCCTGTTAGGTAGGTGTGGACGGTCTTTGGACGTGTGGACGGAAGTTTTGGGCCCTCTCAGCAAACTACCCTGTGCCCTGGTAAAGCCTTCCCACTACCCGCCAGTCAGTTATGTAACCTCTCCCAGATACCCAGCATGCCCTGCGGGCCGTGGAGCGGCTCCAGGCCCGGCTGAAAGAGAGGGGGGACCTGCCTACTGAGGAGAAGCTCAGCCTGCTGAAGTCTGTCCTGCAGAGCCCCCTGTTCCACCACATCCTGACTCTGCAGAAGTCCCTCCAGCACCTCAAAGACCAGGTGGGGGGAAACAAGGTTTATCCCGTTCTGGCTTTAATGCACAACTCAAACCCCCCGTCACTTAGCGGAAAGCGGATTACCGCTTTGCGGCCGCGCGCCCGGCCGCGACGTGGCGCTGGGGGCGGAATGCAGCGTGCCTGCCCCCCCCCCGTTTCCGCGCTAACAGGTCGTAACTTCTCAAGTAGCCAACACTCGTCCATCGGCACACATTACAAATAGGGGTCCGCGCGTGGATTATGGGATGGTACGAGCTGTCCGACTGGAACGGGCGGCCACTTCGGTCCCACTCAAGCCCTCAGTGCGAGATGAGCCCGGTTAGCCGGCCCGGAGGAGCTGACTGCGGACCGCTGGGAATGTTGTCCTAGGAAAGGGAAAGTATGCGAGAAATGCGGTGGGAGGCAGATCTGGAACGCGTCACCACTCCAAATCCCCAGGGATACTTTCCGAAAGCCCCTGCTTCTGCTGTGTACCGAGTTAACGATGTTGCCAATACATTAGCTCCGTCCTCCAAAGCCAATGCTCGCAGCCCTGCAGGCCAGACGGAAAAAAAGGACGCCGCGATGGAGGAAAACAGACGATAAACACGAGCCGTAAAGTCTTAATTAAAAAGCAAACGGCGGGGGTCGAGTGGAGTTCCTGGTGTTAATGTTGTGAAAAGGCAAGCTGTCTGCTTTAAGCACGAGGCAGTCCCAGGGCAGGGCCCGCGCTGCTGGGATTGGGGTTCTGCTCCAAAGCTTAGTAGCGGGACAGCGCGCCCCGCGCCACACGCGCGCACAGACGGGGCCCGATTCTCCGTGGGTGTCGCTATGGCAACAAGCTCACCCGCGACAGCATAGAAGCACTGTGCCGGGTGTAGCGGAGCGGAAACAATATCTTAAATGTGCAAGAACCAAACGGGAACCTTAATCGGCTTATGCCAGGCTCACGCACGCATGCACGCACATACACACACATCGCTCGCGGCTCTGTATGGCTTCTGTACGGCCCGCGGCACCGGCTTTGGGGGGTACCAGACCACAGCATGTAATTACACAATACGCCGAGTATCACTAAATAAACATGCATTACGTGGGAGAAGGTTAAGTATATGTTAGATAACCTTCTATGGTGAAATGCTTCATGATAAGATTGAGGAGTGTTTGCATTTATCTGTATTTAGTGTCATGGGAGTAGCTGGTGTCAGTTATTCAGCTTTTTGCAAGTTAGTTGTTACATGCGAATGTTACTGACGGACAAACATTAGCAAATGCTGCTTCGCGTTAGGAACGGAACGGCACGTTTTGCTTAGAATGATTCTCCGACAGGAATCCGCTAAGCAGTTCAGTGGCTCATGGGTATGCGTGTTTCTTTGATGCTCTAGATCAGGGTTTCCCTAGTTTGCAGATTGTCCTGCCCAAACATACCTATGAAACCTGGTATTTAGCCGATTAAGATGTTTTTGAGCAGGGAAATCTGCAAACTGTGTTGGATCATATTTCTTAGCTGAAGAATGTGGGGAAAAAAGGTTTTCTATATTTTTTGTGACATCAGACTCACGTGATCTGACTCATTTTTTTCTGATAAATTATGGACAGCATCAGTTCTTTAAACACCTGTGGCATTATTTCCACAAAAACGTCCCTTTCTGTGTTTTTTTGGGATACAATTTCATTGGTGCGTTGTCCTACCAATGTGACAGCAGCCAATCACAAAACAGGGTTTCCCTTGTCATTGGACTGTGTGCCAGGGAGGTCCCATTCCAGGGCCTGGTGACCTGGGGGAGCTCCACCTACCTGCTCGGCCCAATGTCAGCCACTTCTCACCCCTGGATCTCCAGCTGGCCAATGGAACACCTACTCCTGAGGAGCTCGATCATATGCTGTGCTCCATGGCTCAGGTACGACAAATCAAGCATGACACACCCATACATGAAAAACCCGGGACCACACTACCTTCCAGTTATTTGTCTTTCTGTTATAACGGAAATGCACACTGGATTCTTCTCCATACATAGCAGTACGTCATATCTGTGGTTTCAGTTATCTGCATGTGACAGTGTGTTTTCATTGTTCTTTTGTCCTTTGAGGGGAATAATATGCATGATTTTCATTGGTCCGTCATCCCATGATACATGACTTTTTTTTCATTGCTGTATCGTCTCTTGAGAATTAAGCTTAAACAATAGATTCTCTTTTATTTCAAGGGAGAGTACAGTATTGTACAGTACTATATAATAATGTGCAGCATACTTTATTATTACTGTATTTAATGTTATTAATGTCTTTCTGGGTGTAATATTTCATACGTAAGTACACGAAAATCACGTTATGATGGGGATATGTGTATGGGATTCTCGGATAGTTCGCCACTATCTGTGGATTTAGCTATGCACAGTAGGTCTTGGAACACATCACCTGCCGATACATGGGGGAGCCTCTGTTTGTCGTTATGTTGTCTGGTCTTTATTGTTTACAGATATGATAAAATAATAATTTGTAAACTGCCAAATATTTGCACTCCCTAGCTGTCTATTTGCTATTTGAAGCCAATTAGTTTGATTGCTCCTTATCTATCCTAATTATCAATATTTGTTATAGTATGAATGCTTTGCTATTTATGTCGCTCTAATTACCAATGATGGGGCCAGAATATACAGAGAGAGCACTTCCTTTCTCATTCTGCTTAAAATGTAGCCTGTGGTTCCCGTCCTCGGCTTTCTCGCTGAAAACCTGCCATAACTATCATACCTACATACATAATGAGTACTGCTTGGGTTAATTAATAGAAAGAGCTCTGTTCATTAGGCGCTGATTAATGTGCATATGCTACTTTTACTAATATATTAATATTTTTGTAATGGCTGTGAGTTAGTAGTTACCTTGACTTTTAACACCATGCCAGCAACCAGGGCTATATTCATGGTGAGCAAATGGACAGCATAACACATCAAACGATCAAAAAGAATAAAATGTCACAGATAATTAGATTACATTGTTACAAACAGTCAGAACAGTCTTTCTAAGGTGTTTAGTATTAGTTCTTGATACAAAATCTGAAACTGAAAATCCAGCCAGAAAAACATCAGTGAAAGACATCAAAGGCATGAAAAGGAGTTACAAGGAGGACAGTGCAAAGCAGGGCTGAGAGCCAAAGGAGCGGCGCGTGCAGGACATACAGCCGGGAGTTATTAGCGATACGTGGTTGTTAGCGATACGTGGTTATTAGCGATACGTGGTTATTAGCGATACGTGGTTGTTAGCGATACGTGGTTATTAGCGATGATCGGTGTGGCGGTATGCTGTGGCTGAACTTAGCTGTGGATCGACATGCACCTCAAGCCTTAGCATAGCAGCTCCATCATTATTATTTGTACATATTATAGCTTTGTTTATATTGCAGTTATTGTTTTGAGCTATAGAGCAGGAGTTTCTCAAATTTTTTGATCAAAGGTCCGCATCAGATTTTTTTGTCCAAAGTCAGAGTTCCGGAACAATTTTCAATAAAAAAACGGCATTTTGTGAACTTTAATGAATTAACAATCGCCTTCCATATAAACATCAGTATATAACAATAATGGGAACTTTTAACAGTCTCTGTTTTTTTTTTGTATTTTCCGGTTAGTTTTACGTTAATCACGATGATTCATGAGGTGCATCAATGGCTGGTTTTTACAACCATATTGCCCAATGAAGTAAAATGGAAGAAAGGAAACTTTTATTTTTTTCTAGAACAGTTCTAGGTGAGGTGAAATATAAATGGGTCGTCCGTGTCCCCTTAGGCCTGGCCATGTCTCACAGGCAGGTCTCACCCTGCTCTGCAGAGCTGAGGTCTGTATGCAGGTCTCACCCTGCTCTGCAGAGCTTCCTCCCTCAACAGTTTTCAGACTCAAGAGAAGAAAAGTTCCACTTTAAAGCCATTTGTGTATCTCAGAGTCTCCTCTGTCTCTAAAAGACAACTTTTCCACTGGGGTTCATGGAACGAAAGTGGATGTATTAAAGTGGATCTTCATTCAACACTGAGTCATTCAGCATTCTGGCAACACTTAGACATTATATCCCAAGATGGCCTCCCATTCGTCGTAATATTTTTGGTAGGTCACATGCATGGGATTTACAAGCAATTTGGAAGCTTAGCAATACCCACCCAGATCCATCAGTACAGGGTTGCAGGGGGCTGTGGGGGGGGGGGGGGTGGAGCCTATCCCAGGAGTGAGGAGATGGTCCTCCATGCTTTGCATATTATTGAATTGAGGGTACAGGAAATGGCAGGGGTCTCCAGCTGGAATAGAGAGGTCTGGCATCATCACACTGGAGCTGGACTTCCATTCTCACTTCTCAGACAGTGAGCTGGCCTGTCCTCCAATGGGGAAGCCCAGACAGCGTGCTGGCCTGTCCTCCGATGGGGAAGCCCAGACAGCGAGCTGGCCTGTCTTCCGATGGGGAAGCCCAGACAGCGAGCTGGCCTGGTCTCCGATGGGGAAGCCCAGATAACTGTCTTGAGTGTCTCCTGGCTTGCAGGGTCGCTCCATGGCACATATTGAGCTGCAGAAGCCAACCTCAGGCGGCCTGGGCTTCAGCGTGGTGGGTCTACGTAGTGAGCACCACGGAGAGCTGGGCATCTTTGTGCAAGAGATCCAGCCTGGTAGCGTGGCGCACTGGTAAGTGGCCATCTGGAGCCGTGACTGCAGTGCATTGTGGGTAACACCTGCATCACTCCCATCAACATGATCAACATACATTGTCACAATAGTCAAAGAAAGGAATATATTGCCCTGTGGGCCCCAATCAAGTGAGATTTCATTCAGTGCCGTGTCATGTTCCTGTTTCATAGCGACGGGAGACTGAGGGAGGGAGACCAGATCCTGTCCATTGATGGGCAGCTTTTGGATCAGACGGTAACCCATCAGCAGGCCGTGGGCTTCCTGCAGAAGGCCACAGAGAAGGTGCATCTAGTGGTGGCCCGGGGAGCTCTCCTACAGCTGGCTAGCCCAGTGGTGTCCCGTACGCCTTCAGCCGCCAGCACCCTGTCAGCTCACTCCAGTGCGGTAAGGGCCTCCTTCCGACAAACAGCTAATCGATCCCTAATCTGGCAAATCAGTTAATTAGGTTAATCAGAAGAGATGACATCAGGTGACTTCTACAGCACGTCCGATTAGTGACCTGGCCATGGCTCGCTTCTGGTGTCAGACAGATAAAGAGGAAGACTGCTGCTTCGGTTTTTTCCCCAGCAGGCGCAGAGGCAGCACGTGGAGATCGTGGAGCTGGTGAACGACGGCACGGGCCTCGGATTTGGCATCGTAGGGGGCAGGAGCACCGGTGTCATTGTCAAGACCATTCTGCCTGGGGGAATAGCAGACCAGGTAGTCAGATTGGCTCTTTCTGACTGTTAGAGCCATGTCAAAACATACATATGGACTGACAGAGGGGGATACAGGCAGGCAGACGGACAGACAGACCGGCAGGCAGACAGGAATACAGGCAGGCAGACAGACAGGAATACAGGCAGCTAGGCAGGCAGATAGGTGGACAGACAGGAATACAGGCAGGCAGACAGACAGACAGATAGGTGGACAGACAGGAATACAGGCAGGCAGACAGACAGGAATACAGGCAGGCAGACAGACATGAATGCAGGTAGGCAGACAGACAGATGGGAATACAGGCAGGCAGGCAGCCAGACGGGAATACAGGCAGACAGGCGGACAGACAGGAATTCAGGCAGGCAGACAGAGAGGAATACAGGCAGACAGACGGGGATACAGGCAGGCAGGCAGACAGCAATACAGGCAGGCAGACAGACAGGCAGACTGTTTATCCATCTATCTAGATACATTTCAGATTCATTTGCAAAAAATAAATTAGTATTTACCTTGATTTTCACTTAAATGGATCAATATCCTAGGCTAAGTGTTTTGCAGTAATTTTTTTAAATTAAATTCCTGTAAATAAGCACTACTGAATAAAGAATAGTGATTAAAAGCACTAATACTTGTAATTAAATAAACCACAGCTAAGTGAATTCTTTGGGCGTCATGCTAATTATGGGAATTACTGTCCACCTCATTACAAAAACAGGCCAACGCTGGTAGAGCGCCCCTAGCGATAGCCTTCTTTAGATACAGTCACAGCTCCATGGCTTAGCTCTCTCTCTCTGTTTCCACCGAATGGCCATGCAGAATGCCTGCCCTTTCCACCAGGATGCAAATCCAAGGGGCCACAGTGCTGAGCAATGCATTGTGGTAGTTGTTGTTCATTTACTTGATTGTTCTCATAGGGCGGCATTGATTTGTCACTTCTGAAGTTATATTACAGAATTACTTGCATCTGGGGTTTCTGGTTTTAAAAGAGCATATTAACAGTCTTTGATATTAAAACAGGGGCGTATACAGAGGTGGGGTGACAGGAGCACAATTTCCAGCTGATTGGCCCCCAGAGAACCCCCTCCCCTGTCACTTACTGATTCAAAACATATCATTGGCTAATGATAAGGTTGGCCCCTTTGTATGAATTATGGCCTCTCATATGTCCCCCACCTTAAAAAAAATCTAGTATTGCCCCTGACCTACAGGTTTTTATAAATCATGTACTAGAGCACACAGATTCTGATTTAGCTTCTGGTTATATAGGCAGTTCTAATTGCACTAAGAACAGCGAGAATGAGACCGGGAAGAGGCGATGAAGGGGACTCTGTGGGTGTGTCAAGGCGGGGGTCCCAGGTGAGCGTCCCAGGGGCGGGTTTAATGGCAGTTCTTCATTCCAGGACGGACGTCTACGCAGCGGGGACCAGATCCTGCAGATCGGACACACAGACCTGCACGGCATGAGCAGCGAGCAGGTGGCGCACGTGCTGCGGCAGTGCGGTAACCACGTGCGGCTCGTCATCGCCCGCGGGGCCTCCGAAGACCCCAGCGCCATGACCGGGCCCGCTCTGCCCACAGTTGCCGAGCAACAGGTATCCGTGGCATTCTCCGGTAGACCCAGCTGTGTACATTTCTCGAGGGCCAGGATGCTTGTTGGTCTCTGCGGCAGATAAAACTTTATTATTATGTTTTTTTTTTTTTTCCGGAATACATTTACAGCCATCAGGAGTCAAAAGCATTCCTGTGTAGACTTCCTCCTCTTGTTCCCCCAGAGGCAATCTATTCACTTCAGCGGTGGGGGGGTGTGTTTAGGGGGGGGTGGTGGTCAGGGAAGGACATGGGCTGAGTCACGCAGTCTTCTGGAGGGCTTGTGACGGATTCGAGAGGTAGAGGCCAAAGAATTTAAACTGACGACTGGTCAGAAGCCAGTGGAGTCTATGTGTTAGGAAGCATGTTGACCCCAAGTCTGACGTGGGGTGTGGGGGGGCTTCCTCGCATGCAGGGCGCCGAGGATGAAGATCCCGACGCATTTGATGTGGAGCTCACCAAGAACGTCCAAGGACTGGGCATCACTATCGCTGGTTACGTTGGAGACAAGAACCTCGGTAACCGGCCTTGGTCTCCTGA
This sequence comes from Petrocephalus sullivani, assembly GCA_026780845.1. Classification (NCBI taxonomy): domain Eukaryota; kingdom Metazoa; phylum Chordata; class Actinopteri; order Osteoglossiformes; family Mormyridae; genus Petrocephalus; species Petrocephalus sullivani. The sequence continues at coordinate 10,762,624 of JAODKM010000016.1, read as the reverse complement.
ACAGCGTTAAACGTTTGCTAATGTGCTCGTTCCTCTCCGTAAGTCACGGCTTATGCCCATTTCCTGTTGTAGAGCCCTCCGGTATATTCGTGAAAAGCATCACAAAGGACAGTGCCGTTGAACGGGATGGCCGGATTCACATCGGCGACCAGATAATTGCGGTAAGTCTCTGCGCTTTTACATAATTATTCCGGTGCTGTCGAATAAATCTCTTTATTTTTGGCACAACTGAAGCCACTCGTTTCCTGCCGTTCTGTTTGGTGCGTGATAAACAGACATATCACTCCATCGGCGTCTGGTACGGCAAGAGCACTCGGCGCCGGATGGATGGAGACTAACTAAGAGACCCGATTTCGCTGATTTTTATTCGTGAAGTGTTTTGTTTGTGTGCAAGAGATGTGCTTAAATGCGATTCACGGTTCATAAAAGTTGAACAATGAATTAGATCCCTTTTAGGTAAATATAATTTCCATTGCGGTGCTTAATTAAAATTGGAGTGTAATTGCTGTTTGTAAATGCTTAACAGCTTGGCTGGATTGCTGGGTGCAGAAATTACCGCCATCCAGAGCTTTGACTATGGAGCAAAGAACCAAAATGCGTAAAATCAGTTGTTTTATCGCTTATTGGTTAGTTTAACAGACACTATCTTAAAATTTACATAGACAAGGCTCTTGCTACTATGCATTTAACTGAGGTAGGTTCTTCTACTGTGGTCTAGCTATTGTGTTCCTTAAGGCCAGTGTTTCCCAATCCAGGTTTCTGGGACCTCCAGACAGTCCACATTTTTGCTTCCTCCCAGCTCCAAACACACCTGGATGGTGTTTTTTGATGGCTGGGAGCTGAGAGGGAGCAAAAACGTGGACTATTCTAGGATCCAAATATTGTTCCTGGTTTTGTTACCTCTGAGATGTCCGTGCTTCTGAGGTGCAGTCAGAATTTTGTGTTTGCGTGTGTGAGTGAACTCTGTGTGCTTTGACTGTGTGACCATGTGTACTTGTGTAAGTGCTTGTGCATGTGACTGTGCACATGTACCAATATGCTTTCTGCGTCCTCAGGTGGACGGTATAGATATCCAGGGCTACACCAACCAGCAGGCGGTCGAGGTCTTGCGGCACACGGGGCAGACCGTGCGTCTCCGCCTGGCAAGGCGTGGCTTCCATCTGGAGGAGGGGCCCCAAGACACCCCGGAGCCCCGAGCCCCGCCTGCCGTGGTCAGGGACCTTCCTGCAGAGAGGGCCGGCCTGGACAGGACTCCCGGTAATGCACACAAGCATAGTGCTTAATCACAGCTTTGGAAAGCCGGGAATGCTCTCTTCAGACTACTGTGGACGCCTTCTTTTTTTTTTCTCCCCATAACAATTTTGGGGCCTTTTTTAGGATATCCCATAATCCTCCACCCAGTTTGGGGAGCTGGCATGCTGCAGGTCTGTAATTAGGAGACCAGAATGAGGGGCTGAACTCGTTGAGGGTTACACACACTGGGAGCGCAGGCATGCGCGTGGAAACACTGGAGCAGCCACGCGTTTTGGGAGCGCCTATGTGCGTCTGCCGTACGTGGCCGCCGGTGTTTACATACACGTTCTCTATGGTCCTGCAGAAGAGGGGTGGCCAGACTCGGTCTGCCGAAGCCGCTTTCCAGTCGCCATTCCGGACGACATTCCGGATCCAAAGGACGGTAAATATGGATCGTTAAAATTCCACCTTTGATCTTTTTCTGAGCTTAGGGGTGATGTCTGGAGCTGCTGTCATGTCTATTCCGATTTCCTTCCTTACACTCAGCGTGGTTGAGCTATTTTTCAGTTGCTCTTTTTAAGAACTTCTTAGAAGATTTGCACGTTGAATTATTTATTTGGTGGTTTATTTCAGATAAATTATTAATGCGGATTTAATTTCTTCAAGTCGGAGATTGAGATCTCGACCCACATTTATTTATTTTTTTAAAGGAAAGTTAACCGCAGCAGAAGAAGAGGACCTGATGAGGAGATGGCAGATTGCACTTGGACCTAGCAGTGAAGTATCGGTGTGTGGTGTTAAGGGCGGCTGCACCGTTCAGTGAACTTAGCTGTGATTGCTGCACTTCTGTACTTGGCAAGTTGTGCACGGCGGTGAAATGACACACTAATCTCCATTCATAAAACTGATGGCGGTCCGTGTCCAACTGGAAACGGTACAAAAATGCTCAGCGGTATCACCTTGGTAACCGGTGAGGCTTTTGTGTGTTGGCTTTCCGGCACAGGAGAGCTGTCCATGCTTGTGCTGAATGAGCACTGTGTCCCCTGCCAGGTGGCCCAGGTGGAGAAGTTCAGCGAGACCAGCGGGCTGGGCTTCAGCCTGGAGGCTGACGACGGCCATCACTACATCTGTTCTGTGCTGCCTGACGGACCCGTTGGCCGCAGCGGCAGGCTGTTCAGTGGGGACGAGCTACTGGAGGTGAGACTCCCCCCTGCACACCCACTACACACTGACCAATTCCAGCACCACACCAGGCAAAGATCTAAACAGTGCCGAGGAAAGACCTGCCAGATGAACGCTTTTCTCAGTAATCCAATGCACTCCCACCATGCACCTGCTAAATACCTGACTTTCACCAGTTCGATAGTGACAAAACATCTTCTTTTCCCCCACCAGAGTCTTTTAAAACAGGTATTGTAGATTCACCAATTACTCGTTAAGTGTTTCTGAAGTCCCCATTGAAAATGCCCTAGACATCGGCAAAATGCATCAGAAAACCCCCTAAAAACATCCCTTATGAAGCAGACCGCTCCAGACACCAGCCAAGCCGTGCCCCCAAAACACTAGATCCAGCTAAACCCTGGACAACCAACGTCCTGCCAGATGCTTCCTTAGTACATCTATAAAGTCTCTCCAACAGGAATCTCAGACACAAAACAAGTACTGGTACCAATAATCACTTAACACTTCTACTGTGCCTCTCATACTGCCTCGAATCAGTGTTCCTGTTAAGGAAAGAGACCTGATTTGTCCTGCAGGTCAATGGGATACCCCTGATTGGCAAGACGCACAAAGAGGTGGTGAGCATCCTAAAGGAACTGCCTGTCCAGGTGTACATGGCCTGCTGTCGCCCCGCCCCACTACTGCTGAGTGACAGCGATGCCGATCAATCGAGCGTTGAGAAGGCTACCACTGAGCCTGCTGTTCAGGTACAGCTGGTATTTGATTTGGCTTTCCTATTCAGACAAGTGCATTATGTTCTCCTGGGCAGCTGTAACATTACAGCTAATATAATTAATACATCACACATCTTGCATATCCATCCGTTTGTCCTTTATGTCCGGCCAGCTAATTGGCCGCCTCCCAGATGATTAGGATTAGGATGTGACAGCTTATACTTTGTCAATCCACTTGAAGCAGTCCAGGTTGTCTAGGGCACAAGGAGTGGCAATCGGCAGCAGCGAGAAACCGTCGTGGAATGCAGGGATTGTGTGGCAATGGACTGGTTTAAGCTGGGCTCCCTAAAGTCCCTCTTTCTAAAAGGGAGAAGATCATGGAAATGAAGGTGCAGATGTTCTTCTCAAGATCCAGAGGGACCTGGATGACTTTGCTTTTGCCTCGGAGTTTGAGGAGCCCATGAAGGAGAGCACTCTGGGCTCCGCCTTGGCCATGTGGGAGACAACCATCCAGGACATCAAGCTGGAGAAAGGCGAGGCCGGACTGGGCTTCAGCATTTTAGACTATCAGGTGACTGTCAGAGGTGGGGTGGCTCGCCTTGAGCTAAACAATGAAAGTGTGCATAAAAAGTGCAAACTAAACTAAAGAGACCTGCCTCACCTGTGCCATATTCATGTTGAATTGTTCAGTAACAGGTTAGCGTAACATATTTATGCAATATTTATATACTGTAATAGATGTATATTTACTATTTTGAGTGTGGCTTACAGTTTATTATTCTGATACAATCCTGAATACTAGCTTCATATTAGTGAGTATTCTGATACTTAGTGGTATTTGTTTGAAGCTGGTTGTGAACCATATTGAGTGGGCACTATACTACTATTTTAGGACCCAGTGGACCCGGCAAAGACTGTGATTGTGATCCGATCCCTGGTGCCAGAAGGTGTGGCGGATCTAGATGGGCGACTGTTGCCTGGAGACCGGCTCATGTTTGTCAATGACAGGGATCTGGAGAATGCCACCTTGGAGGATGCTGTGCAGGCACTGAAAGGGGCAGCCCTGGGATGGGTCCACATCGGGGTGGCCAAGCCACTGCCCGTAAGCAAACCGTGTTTCTGAGAGAAAAACAAAAATATCCCGTGGTGACATCCAGGTATTCATCTTAAATTAGGTGTGCTTTTGTTTACCTGACCATGCGTGAGACTTTCTGCGTGTGTCCGGCCCAGCTATTGGCCAGTAAGCTGCCTTAGAGAGGGACTGGCAGCCGATTGATGTAGAACGAGTCGACCTGCGTGTGCCACCTGCGCGCGCCTGGCTTTGTACCTGGCGGCGGGGGCTCCTGAATCTTTAATTCGGAGGGAATCGTGCCGCGCGATGTCGGTTTCAAAGACGACATCTCGGGAAGCGGTAGGCCGCGTCCCCCGGCCACTGCCACCACTGCACTCTCTTGTGTTTCTGCGCTCTTTGTTCAGCAGCTTCAAAGGCAAAGCTACAGTTCAAAGGCGGGCCAGAGGCGGCTGCGTTATGATGTTACTGGCCAGCAGCTCTCAGAGATGCCTCCTGCCCTCCCACACTTACCAGGCAGAGCAGTCCTGCTTCTCAAACGGACAGCTTCTGGGCCCGAGAACATGGGGGTTTCTTGTGTCCTTGAGTGAAGCGCTCTGTCGCAAACGTTTTTGAAAACTGAGAGGCAGTAAAAAATCCTCCAATCCATCACCGTTAATTCGGAAATAATCGACAGAAGTCCTAAATTTATCCAACCAGTCGATGCTGCTCAGTAGAGGCTTGCTTGCAATAAAAGATATTGGATAATTACTTAGTCACTTCAGCATTGGCACTGTTTAGCAGCACATAGACCTTGCTAATGAGCCCCGTGCTACTAACATGCAAATTATGCTAATGATAACAAACCAAAAACATTAACTGCAAGAGAATGGTGGGCCGTGTGCATGAGTGAGCCCCAGTAACCTGGGTCGATCCGCTGGGGTCCCTCTCACCTGCTGTCTACCTGCAGTTGGACCTTGAGGAAGGCTGCTCTTCTGCAAGGGATCACCTCGCTTTGCAGTTTGACCCAGAGGAGCTCTCGGAGACCAGCATTTATCACGCAGAGCTGGCACTGGTCAGTTATACCCCGAGGTCAGCGGTCATCTGGACATAGTCCAGAGGGGGCTTTAGACAGGCTCGATCAGTTTTGCCTGTTTGCAAGTCAAGACCCAAGCACATCCAGGTCATTCAGACTGAGTTGTTTTGAGTTTTAGGCAAAAAGGCTCAGAGTTCATTGTGATCGAATAAATTGGCTAAACAAGGCGATCAATGCTTTTGTGCCTCATAGGCACATATATCACTCTCATGCTTTTTTTTCTTGAGGTCTGACAGTTTCTCATCTCCCGCAGATTGATTCAAACGATACCGACCTGATGGATGAGAAGTCGTTTGAGGCCCTTAGTTCTGAGGATGATAACCACACCTTCCAAGCGTCTATGATCGCCCTCCACGGCAGCACCTGTAGTGCTGACCTTGACTACCAGATGTCCCTGGACTCATCAACACCAAGGGTAAGCCTACTACACTAGAAGTCTGTCGCTCATTATCACCCAGGGTAGGTCTAGTCTACCAAGTGTTTGTCCACTCACTATCATTTGGGGTAGGCCTAGTTTACCACTCATTAATGCAATTTGGCCAGACTCAACTATATTCAAGGGTCTTCTTTGGCCATGTGCGTTGGAATGATTACTTGCATGGTCTTGCACAGTCACAATAGATGAAGTCAGACAAGCAACACAGTGTAAGACTAAAAAAAAAACAGTGGAGAACAGTATGGATGGTATATAACAATACAAGAGAGAACAAAACAATACAGGTAGTGCAAAAAACTATATAAAACTGTGTAAAACCAGCTCATATATAGGCAATAAAGATCAGATAAGATCTATAAAGTGCATATGCCATGGATTTGCTTCACTTAAGTGTGATTCCACATATTGCAGCTATGCAATGCATTTCTTAGACAGCAGCGGTATATTTGTATATATGAATATCTGCGTAAATAGATGCAGATTGTCTGGTAGTCCCTGCGTGTTCAGATGTTTCCGCCTAAAAGACCAGATGATTGGCATCTTCTTCCTGCATATCTTTCCAAAACCTCAGGCTGTTCTGCTCCCATCCTAGAATATAAATCCTTACGTTACTGTGCTTGAGTGGATAATATATGCACGCTTGTAGACTGGTTTGGATATTACGGCTTCCTGTAGGACCCAGCTGGCAGCTGCGAAGTAGTTTGTTTGGCGGATGGTCTTGATGCAAGAAAATAATTGTCTGTGTAGGCAGGACACGTCCCCGTGCGAGGAACACGCTGAGACGAGCAGGAGACAAACATAAGACGAGATCTGTCTCTGGATCTGTCCAGCCTGTGATCTGTGTAGACTGCGATTGTAAATCCCAGCATGCTGCTTTTGGTTATTACCTTCAGGATGCAGGAAGACGTTATTCATGCTAACGCAGGCTCTGTGGGCGAGCGTAACATGCTCATGGCAATAGCGAGTCGCATCGTGTTCCAAACCTATAAAACGAGATCGGTTATGATTACAGCTGCTCCCTGGTACCCGCCACTTCCTGCTGGGAGCTCAGAAGGGCTAATGCCATGAGGTAATCGTTGACTTTTTGGGTAGCTGTGACCGCAGTTGCCTGTGACCCTCCAATGCAATTTGGCATGTATTTTATTTTTTCTTTTCATGTAGCAGAGTGCTCACGAAGACGCACTCGCTAAGCCCCTGTCCGCCGCACTGCCTGGTTTTGGCAGCAAGGTTCAGCTCCTTGCTGATGAAAACAAAATGGTTGATTTCTCCCACTGCCGGAGGTCAACGGGGTCCCCGCTGCCTCTGGCGTGGCCCCCCGAAGCCAACCTGGGGCTCAGTGATGAGGGACTGGGTGAACAAGACATGGTAGCCTTTGGCGAGTATGAGTCCGGCCCCGGGGACAGCACTGAGGAGGCCGGCGCCGGCCCCATCCTCTACGATGACTTTGGGAAGGTAATGTGCTAATGCTAATGCTAATATTGCCATCTGTGGTCAGCATGCGTTATGTTAAAACCAGACCTTAACTAAATAATTATTACTATAGGAATTATTATTTTAATGTTGAATTTCACTTCCCATTAGCACCATCAGGTCTTTATAAAGCTTGTTAAGTAGGCAAAGGAGGATAGTGGTTTATGCTAGGTAAGCTGTTCAGGACCTGTTGAGGTTTGAATATCTGTCAAACAAAATAGATTTTGTCTAGTAATGGGGGATATGACCTACCCTGAGTTTGGAAGGCTCGTTTCTTCATAGATAAGCATTTAGCGAGTTCCTCAGAAATGTCACGCGCGTGGTTCATGGCAGACAGGTGACACGCGGTTCCCGGCCTCCGGAGAAGGGCTTCGCTCTTGGGGTGCGAGAGCCCTGAGCTAGTGCTCTCCTCTGACCAGCTGACTCCTGTAGTGCTAACTGGTAATAAATGCATAGTTTGCACATGGTAGCCGGTAGGGCGCAGACGCATAATTACGCCTCCCTCCCAAACCCTGCGGCGACGAGAGCCTTCTCCAGCAGCCTGTGGTTTTGACGTC